>JANFAE010000324.1:0-124238 GCA_024613145.1 Pisolithus marmoratus | reverse complement strand
TCCTACATCAAACCGCCCACTGGGGTGATGCTACATTTTCCCAGTGACCAACGACCTCGACATCTTCGAGTCAATCTGTTGTATATGTAACAGTGGATTCAATCGCTGAATATGTCAGGGAGAATCGCGCTTACCTAGTCGCAACAAGCGCGCCATCAGCACCTTCAACCACCACTAGCCCATTACGACTACCATCGGCGCTCTCATCCCTTGATTCTGTAGAACTTGCCCCTCGGGTTTCCGATGCATCCACGCCATCCACAGTTACCCCCTCCAGAAACGAAATTCACCTTCACTGTAGGGTCTGTAACCGCGATCCTTGCGAAGATATGACCGCAACGATTGTGGCCACATATTTTGCAACAGGTTAGTGTTCAGGTCCAGGTGCCATGGGCATCCCATATTCTGATACCGATGCTACCCAGCTGCATAACTCAGGCAGTGGTTTCGAAATCTGAGTGCCCGTTTGCAAGAGCGCTACGTTACTGTACTGTTTGTTCCGCCTTGACCTCACGACATGAACACCAGGCACACTTGTCTTGTCACTCTTGTATATATGCCCCGCTGGACGCCACTCTCTGACTCACATCTTGCAAGGGTGGTAGATTGTAATACTAACGTTTCACACTCCTGGCATCTGGAGGCCATGTAGTTTTGCAGGCACATCGAGCTTGTACTGTTTGCATCTTAGTTTGTACCACCATGTTTCATGAGGCTGTCGCAAGCTTGGAGTCGTCTTACCCTGGTACACAGGTTCTATCGTTAGGAAACGCATTCGGAAGCGATATTAGCGCGGAGCGTGAAAACGGCGGGATACCGATCGGCCGGGCTGTACTTTGCTCCCCTGCGGATTGGAATTTATGCGTGTGCATATACATAAGTAACCGCCGACATAGGTTGCTACGTACATCATAGGGGCATCTGGATTCAAACTCGCTGCTCGGTACTTGGGGGGGGGGGCGCATAGTCTGTGCGAGCCCCATCGCGACGGCTTTATTACTATGACAGCAATAATGCCTGTGTCTCTGCCTGGACTCCTTTGTCTCCATATACATAGTACATAGGTCAGGTTCAGCTGGCGCTGGGGCCTCCCTACCATGGCGCATGACGGCCATCCATGTAGTGGCATAGAGTGAACAATTGCATCTACGAAAATACTACGGATATCAAATTGGTCGTTCGGCAACTTCGTTCATCGTCGAGACATGCATCACCAGACCTTGTCAACCCCTTGTACCAGTGATCGCAGGCTACTTCTCTAGCTCTGCTCTTTGAAGAGTCTAACTATGGAGGTAATTATTCTTCGGGGGGAATGGCATCAATTTCGAAGACGGCTCCTTTCACATATAGCTGAATCGCCCGGCACTACAAGCACTGATTTCGCAGGTATGGTACAATCATTATGGTAAATGTGAAAATGTCGAGCACTGCCGATGGTACCTCCGTGGCTTCCGCCAATTCGAAGTTGCTCAGCCAGGGGCACCTACCAGCGCGATATCCATATTCACGCACGATAGACCCCCGACATCCGATCTTGACTAGCGCTGTTAGATCTTCAATGCATCCTTTCCGGAGTCTACTTTTTCTTCTGTGGCTTTGCCTATCTCCTGCTCAGAGCTGTATTCGTGTGCCGAGCGCCGACGCTTCGCAGATGATGATTCGAAACCTAATAATTTCGTGCGTCCCTGCGACACGAGTCTTCAGCATTTCCCGAGATATCATTTAAACAAGGGTATCATACCTCTTTAAACTTGAGGTATACGAGAGCCGCAATTACTGCTAGCCAGTAAAAGACGTATGAGAGTACGCTACCCACTGACAGTCGCATTAGTCAGTCGGAAAGCAGAAAAAAATAACTTAACATGGAAACTTACGTGTGGCACTGTTTTGCCAACCCAAAACAGCGTTGAAGATTTGCCACCCTCCCGTACTTTTGGAGCAGCAATCAAGGTGCCAAACGTTTCCCCGTACATCGTATGAGCCGGGACCAGTTCCGCCAGTATCGTCGACACTGGCACCGACAATCTGTTGGAAGGCATTCTCTTCGAACGCCCACACTGCCTTCGAAAACAAGCCAGCGCCCACGAGTAAGAGTAAGTTAGTCATGATGACCAGGAAGACCTTGAGGGCTGCGATATGATTAGTCTCCCCTGGCTCATCAGGGACTGTAGCAGGACCAATGCTCACCAGTCTACTCGAGAACTGGTAGATAAGGATGCCACAGACGAGACCGCATATAATTCCAGTAATGGCTGCGATAGGTATGGAGCTTGCAGGTTGTCCAATCGCTACCCCGCTGACGAGATCACACCTTCCATACCTGTTCAGAGTGGGAAAAACGTATAAATATCATATTTATACACAGCTTAGGAGCATCCAACCTTCTCGGAGGACGGTGACCATGGGAAGGATAAATAGAACCCATTTTCCGGACTTTGTGCGGCGGTCGACACCTGGCAGTAAAGGATACGACCGTCAGCGTTGGTGTGAAGCGGCGTACAAATTTCCCATACTTTCACCGGAAAACGCCTGGGTTAATTTTGCGCGCCATGTTGCTTTTGCTCGGTCCATTTAAGCATTGTTACACCCATGACAAAAATCATGAGGCTGCAATAAGTTGGAATATGCCTAATACAGAACGTCAGCGTTCACTCTTCCTTTCAGCCATTTATAAATACCTTCCCATAGTTGTTCAGCTTTGGTCCACAAGTTCGTAGCCAGAGTGAACCCACAGCAATGAAGGTGCCGCCTAAGGCTATGGCAAGGATGAGGCCGACAGCCGATCCGGATAGAATCTAGAATCATTACTTTAGAATTTAATGTTGGCGATAGCGATTTCCTTCCCTAGCGTACCTGCAATTTCATTCGTCGCACTATCTTGGAATGCATTAGAAATTCTTGCGACCCAACTTGGTCGTTAGTCACGCTGTTTGGAGAATATCTGAGTGCACATTATTGCAAGCTATGTCGTAGACAAACCTGGGCGACTGCGATTCGGCTTCCGATGTTGCGTTGGGGTCCCCTCTGACGATTTGGCTGACCAAGCCAAGTAGGACTGACATGATGATCGCTGCCTCGAGGGTTTCGCGAAAAGTGACGAAGAATATTGTTATAGAGAAAAGGTTCTGAGTCATGATGGACTTGGGATGTGCCTACAGCGTTCTGGGGGAGGGCAATTCAGGGAACCTCGCATGAGCGAGGCGACCGCTTCTATACTCTGCACGGATGTTATGGTACGTTTCTTATCTGATAAAATTTGATGCCTTAGTCCGAAGTCCGATCGCCGAAGTACGTAAGTCACTGATGGGCCGACCAGTTGCCTCCACAACCAGAGCTTACACTGCTCAGCTCGTTACAGTGCTCTTTGCTCTTTGAAATTACCTGTTTTCTTTTTTTCTGCTTGAGCCTGTTAACACTGCTGACCATACAATCTGTCCACTACAGAGCGTCGTGGTGATTGCCGTGGGCCTTGTGTTGACACGGATGCCCTTGCGGGTACCTGATTACGAATTCGATCACATCAGACCATTTTAGGATGACACCCAACTTGTCTCGTTATCTGATAATTTTTGATGCACCGAAGGACGACCACATCCCCCGACCCTCGTACCAATCCCTTCCAGAGATATAAAATACGCTCAGTGCGCCTATTTAATTCTCCAAGTTTTTCCCGCCTAACAGGATCAGTCCTTTCTTGCCAAACAAGTTCTTGAGGAACGGGTGGCCCATACACAGTGATGATGCTTTCACGTCGTATTTTACAGCTGCTGTCCATTTCTACTTGTGCTCTGGCAGGTGTTCAGGAGCTATGGTGGAACGTTACCTACGTCGAGAATGCCAACCCCGATGGTCTCTATGACAGACGGGTCGTTGGAGTGAACGGCACTTGGCCGTAGGTGTTACTTCTACCGCATACTGCTCGTTGTCTGATGAGAAACGTTACTGATTTTACAGGCCACCTCCAATCTCTGTCAACAACTCAGACTCTCTGCTCATCCACCTCACCAATGGCTTGGACAAACCCACTACATTGCATAATCATGGCATGTTCTTCAATTCTACCAGCTGGATGGATGGAGCGCTAGCCGTGAGCCAGTGGTATGTATCAGATCCCACGTCATTCAGCAGCATGCTTCTGTTTGTTTTGGTTACTCACCCTTATTGATCAATACCAAATTCTGCTTCTAGTGAATCCCACCTGGTCAGACCTTTGATTATCTCGTCCCCATCAATTCTTCCGGCCAATGGGGAACATATTGGACACATGCTCATGCCTCGGTACGTATAAGCAATTCTTTCGTGCAGCACAAAGTTCGGCCTCATTTCCTGTTACTTCAGGGACAGTATGTTGATGGTTTGCGCGCTCCGCTGGTTCTCCATCCTGCTCAGGAGACTCACCAGTATGACGAAGAGTTTACGGTCATTCTTGGCGACTGGTACCACCAACAGCAGTCAGTAATGCTGGAGAGGTACATCAGCATAGCCAACCCTGGTGGTGCAGAGCCCGTTCCAGGTTGGTCCGGACATTAGTCGAAGATTCTCATTCCAATGTTCTCTAGATTCGGCGTTAATATACTTCGCCCAAAATTCCACTTACCTGCCACCCATCTCCGGCATCTCGCCTTCTCCAGTGACATCTGCAGTAGGGTTCAATGAAAACTCGACGCTCCCGTTTGTTCCAGGAAGGACGTATAGGCTGCGAGTAATTAACACTTCTGCTCTGTCTACGTTCTTTTTCTGGATTGATGGCCACTCCATGCGGATTATCGAAGCTGACGGGGTGAGATTGACTCTCGACTGTCTTGATGCCTTGTAATAATTATTATCTGGCGTGTGCAGACAGATGTCGAAGAATACCCTGTTGACGTGTTGGATTTGGCAGTTGCGCAACGATATTCAGTCCTCGTGGACGCTCGCAATGACACGTCCTCCAATTGGATGATCCATGCCAACATGGACCCTAATATGTTCGACACTGTGCCAAGCACCCTGCAATTGAGTATGTACTTGCATCAGTGTGTGACATCTTGCTCGTGCTGAAACGACATGGTTAGATATCACATCTGCAATAACCTATGCGGGTGGTCAGAACATTACAGACCTAGGCACTGTCTCAGAATATCCCGACTTCAACGATACCGTACTGGTTCCATCCGTGGTAGTCCCACAGCCACCGGTGACCAGGACGATAAACCTGGAATTCCTGTTCGATACCATGAACGATGGCACTAATCGAGCAATGATTAACGGCATCGTCTACAACCCGCCACTCGTACCTGCTATAATGTCCGAACTCAGCCTTGGCTCGAATGCGACAGTGCAAGAGGCATATGGTCCTTATAGCTTTGTCCTTGACCACCTTGATGTGGTTGACATTGTAGTCAAGAACATGGACAAAAATCATCATCCTTTGTGAGCCAAGCGTTACTCGAAACCTGTATTAACATTGATTTTTCCGGTGTCCAGCCATCTTCACGGCCATAAATTCCAAATTGTCAACCGCGTGTCAGTGATTGATTCGAATGACACGAGTCTCAACCCTCCCCTGGTCGAAGGACAACCTAACCCAATGCGCCGAGACACTGTAGTCATCCCGGGTGGAGGTTCCGTCACTTTACGAGTTGTCGCGGACAACCCTGGAGCTTGGCTACTCCACTGTGCGAATTTCCCCGGAAAGGCGCAACGCTGAAATTGACTGATTCGTCCCACAGGTCACATTGAGTGGCACCTGGAAGCTGGCCTTGCTGTCCAATTCATCGAAGCGCCGCTGCAGGCCCAGGAACGTGCAGTTGGGACTTTTCCGTCTTTCATGTACGAGCAGTGCGCGACTCTCGGAACACTCACGTCTGGAAATGCGGCCGGGCATGCTTCTGCGACTGACCTCTCAGGACTCCCCCTTGGTCCGTATCAGCAGACGCTAGGATGGCTTCCGAAGGGTATTCTGGCAATGACAGGGTATAGTAGACGCACCAACCTCGCATATTGATTCTGACAACCCCGTTTCTTTAGATGCGTCCTGACAGCAGTTATCGGAATGCTGACCGTTGTGTGGTACTCAACGGGGGAGGGGGACAGCGACGAGGAAATAGAAGAAGAAACACGGCGCCGCTTGGCAGCCAAAGCAAATGGGAGGAAGCTATTTGGCATGTTTAACAGGGGAGGCTGAGTATGCTGGCGCCCGCCAATCGGCGTACTAGCAGGGCAATCGGAATACCAATGATAACAGCTTTGCCCCGAGGTGTACATGTACGTGTCCATAGAATATGTCAGCCAGGTTGAGTAGTAGTTTTCCTGCGGAGACGGCGCCATCGCGGCAACCTGCGAGTCGTTCTCCTAGTGCATATCGTGGTGCGCTCTACTCGTCTTATGTGAAGCCGGAACCAGTGCAGTGAAAACATGCCATGAGGAGTGGTGGAGCTCAAACACTGTCACGGTGTTACATCGCCCCATCCTCTTTGCGAATGAATTGACCACATGGCTGGATCTTCTTATCAGGGATTCTCTTTCCCATGCCGCGGTGTACCCTGTTTATAAATTTCCACCCCTGGCCTAAATAGCGCCTTCATATTATACACAAGTTAGGTCTTCAAGTCGGGAACCATATACTTGGAGAGGTTCACCATTCGTCTGCACCTCCCCTAGATAGTGTACAGGATGCTTGGAAGGGTATACAAGTACAGTTCCGCTCATGGCTTAATAGCTATCTTGACTGCGCCTCGGCTGTTCATCTTATCCAGTGCTTGTTGGTATTCTTCGAGTTTGTAGACGTCAGTCACCATTCCTTTGAGCTTCACTTTTCCGCTGTCAAGATATGCAACAGCCCGAGGGAAACAGTACGTCTGTGAGAATGATCCGATGATCTGTGGAAGGGTATTAGATACTAGGAAGTGCATTGTGGTCGTGGACTCGCCGTGATTTCGTCTCCAAAGATTTTGGATGGTGGCCAGTGAACAAGTGCCTTGTTTTCATAAACACCGTAGACCATCAATGTTCCGCCTCGCCGAACATAGTTGATAGCATCGTTGGCGAGTTTCTCCACTCCGGTAGCTTCCACGACGATGTCGAAACCGTAAGGATTGTCGGCTTTGAGCTTCTCCCATTGTGGCCCGGGATTCTGGCGGTCGAGTTCGATATACTCATCACCAGCCTCCAGATCTTTTGCGATGTTCATCTTGATGCCTTTGTTGGCGGCGATCACTACCCTCGAAGCACCGTTCAACTTCAACAATTGAGCGAGGATGAGCCCGGTAGGGCCTGCGCCGAGTAGTAGCACCTCAACGCCGACAGGGGGGCTTAGTTTGTCAAGACCATGGATAGCGCAAGCGGCAGGTTCCAAAAGAGTTGCCTCCTCGTCGGTCAGGTTGTGAATCTTGTACAGTTTTTTTTGATGGCTTGGGAGTATATATATTGAATCCACCGACGTAAAGGCGAAGGTGTAGGACTCACTAGACGATATATTCTGCGAACCCTCCATCCAGTGTGACACCACGAGCATTGAAGTTCTCGCACAATAACGATTTGCCTCGTCGACAAAAGAAACACTTATCACACTGTCGGAGTGGGGCATCAGAACGTTCCTGTTCTCACCCCACAGCACGAGGTCGTGCTTACAGTGATTCCCACATCAGCGACACATCGGTCACCGATCTCGAAACCTTGGACATTCTTTCCTAATTTCACCACCTTCCCGACGGCCTCGTGGCCGGGGATAAGCTATGTTGTGATATCATGGCAAAGATAAGATACTCGATCAATGTCACACTGATCTGGTGAGAACCTCTTACCGGGAACTTGGAAATGAATTCGCCATCGTGGATATGAGCATCCGTGCCACAGACACCTGAGGAGAAGCTTATCTGAGCATACGGCTTCATTTTGTTACTTGATGCATACCACAGTATGAGACTAATTTTTGGTGGTCAGCTGGGGGCAGGGCTCTGGAAGATGGAAAGCTTGCCTTTCAGGAGGACGTCATCGTCGCCGACCTGTGGAATTGCAACTTGTCTAATTTCGAACTCGCGCGGCTGTAATAATGTGTTGGAACGATCCCAAGAAATTGGGGTGACAGTTAACCTTGTTGTACCACAGCGCTCTCATAGTTTCTTGAGACATAGTAAAGGGGAGTTTGTTGGGAAATATTCTTGAAGGGGAGAGGGGAAGTGAGGTTTCAAGCTAGAAACAACCGCCCCCTCGATAAGATGGGCCTTTATATACCGAGGATACCAAGTGACAGGTCTGATCCATAATATGTGCACCCTAAAATCCCAAAATAGCAAAGCGTGGAGGCAATACGGCCGAAGACGACGCTGAGTCCTTTCTGGGATAAGTCACGTGCATCTAGTACATGCCGTTGGGGTGTGTCTTCTGCTTCAGCTGCGGGTGTTTAGCCAAATGTAAATGTGTCCTTAGGACCGTTCTGGCTGTTGACTGTCTATGGAACCTGATCATGGGTCCAATTCAGAAGGAACCCGTCTTGGTATCCAGAAGTTCGATGGTACTGATCGAAACCGCACAGTCCGTGTGGTAAAAGACATCGCGTTTGGCAGCGTAAGTGGTTCCAATTCTTTCTTCTGGGCATGGCTTTTTACGTGGAGATATGTATTCGCAGGTCGCAGGTATGGTTGCAGAGGTCTTAGAATATCCACTGGATTTGGCAAAAGTGCGCCTACAGTCGCAAGTACTTGACGCCGCCGCTCGCTTCGGTGGACCTCTGGACTGTCTGGTGCAAACGTGGCGAAACGAAGGCATCAGGGGCCTATATCGCGTAAGTAGCTCACTTCCAACTTTTAGAGCTAGACAATGACGTATATGACTTGATCTCCGAATTCTGTCTGGTGATGAACTTTCCAGGGTCTTCCCGTTCCTATCTTCGGCGCAATGGCAGAAACAGCTGGCCTTTTTCTTACTTACAGTCAACTACAGTCACTTCTCCTCTGGTGTTCATCCGATGTCTTTCGCCAGCCATCTCTCCCGGAACTGGGTCTTGCTGCGGCTGGTTCCGGATTCCTTACCAGCTTTATTATGTCCGTTGCTATAGATTTCCTTATCTTGTGGCGTATCAATGACTGATAATGGCTCCACAGAACCCCCATCGAGCTTGTGAAGTGCAAGATGCAGGTACAAATGCTCACAACTCCGCCCAGAATCCCCGACTTCAACACACATCCTCCCACCTTCATTCACGCTGCTTCAGTCAGCTCCTCATTGCCACGACAACATCGTCACACAGCCTCCCAGCGGTTCCGGGAACTCCCTGGTCCCCTTTCCGTAGTTTCCAATGCCCTTCGTGTTTCAGGACTTAAAGGTCTCTGGGTTGGACATGTAGCAACCATAATCCGGGAGACAGGGGGAACGGGTGCATGGTTTGTATCAAAGGAGTTTTTTGCGTCACTTTTGCTGGCCCGTCGTACACAGGCATCTTCCCTTTCTGGAACGCAGGGGTCTTTCACCGAAATGCCTCGTGATAACGTCGAGCTTCTCCCTTGGGAGTCCGCTGTCTCGGGAGCACTGGCGGGCGCCATTTACAGATTATCCCTTTACCCTGCGGATACTGTCAAGTCTGCTATCCAGACCGCCGACGATTTGCGACCACCTGAGACATTCACCCCTTCCGAAGAGCTGTCGAAGCGGCCGAGATCTTTCTGGGAGACTGCGAAGGCGATGTACAAAGCTCGGGGTGTGCGGGGACTGTATGCTGGTTGCGGTATGACAGTCGCCAGGGCCATCCCATCCAGCGCAATTGTATTCGTGGTGTATGACGGCTTAAACCAGCGATTTGCATGATGATAGAGGGCAACCTGCAAAGATGCATTGTTATATCCTAGATAACACGCCATTTATAGATTGTAGCGGGGCAACTGTAGTCATCATAACTTAATATCATACCGCTCATTCCGTGAAGCAGTGGTAATATTAGGATCGAAGGTACTTCTAGCACCGTGAGTTTTGAAGCCACGTCCATGTTCTTTCGTACTCCTTGCACTATCGTCGATCGCGCGTCAAATGAATGTAGTACTACGTGGGACACAACCAGAATAACTTTGCCACATACACAGGCCAATGCCTCTTCACTTGTGTGAAATACAGTATGATCAGTTTCGTGCCCGAACTTTGCTCGATTTGCGTTTCACTTGGCCTTGTTATGGAAAGCTTTCACGGTCAACCACCTTCCTGATACACATAGTTTCAAGCAGAGCACGTGTGGTGGCTGCTACGTGCAACGATTGGTGACTGACACATACGCATGCATGGCGTCGCTGCGCTGCGTATTACTTACCCCGCCTAGGTGCACATATGAACGCCCAAGCAAAGGACAATCTTCCGCCTTGTATGCTTCGGACATGTGAGAACTGAGATGTGGTTCTCTCGTTTGAACACAAGTCAGGAATCGTAGCCAAATCAGCACTTACCTGGCAGCCAACCGCTCCGAGTGACCCGATACAACGGCCAATTTCTGCCGTATCAATCGGTTGCGTCCAAGTCCATTGCGCCCTGTCACCACACGTTGACCTTCATGGTTCACCGAGCGAACGATGACTTTCAAAAATGAAGGTCGTGGTGGATTCAATACGCGGGGAAACTGGCATTGTCCTGGTCGATGGCGGAGCGCATCTGCGCAACGGTTAACACATCGAAGAAGGCTGGTATGCGAATCTGCCGACGCAGGACCAGTCTCGGCCTGCCTCGGTAGTCTAAAGAAAATGCCCGTGCTCCGTCCAGAACCTGGGTCTATGTGCTAATCCAGGTACGGCGATCGCGTACCGTAGCCGCAGAACTACGCGACGGGTGACCTGGGGGTATAAAGGGAGAGCGTCCAAAGCTGAAGTCCTCAGCAGGTCAACAGCCCACTCATCTTTGTTCTCAATCACTATCAAAGGGCCTTGTTACAAACAGAATGTTCTCTCGCGTACTTGCCGTTCTTCCCCTTGCTCTCCTCGTCGCTGCCAACGTGCATCTCGAGGCTCGTGACCAGTGCAACACCGGAGCTATCCAGTGCTGCCAAAGCCTGCAGCAGGTGAGTCTACCTGTTGATTCCTGTTTACCATCGTAATTCCTGATATCGATGATGACAGGCCGACCAAAGTGCCTCATTGGTTCAGAAATGTGGGTGGACAGTCGCCGATGCCGCTGCACAGGGTCTCGTCGGTGTAAACTGTTCGCCCATCACGGCTGTTGGTACTGGCTCTGGGTGCCAGGCTTCGGCGCAAACCGCATGCTGCAAGAACGTTTACTTCGTACGTCCTCACTTCCGTCTGAGTTCGACTAAGTCGCTAAAGGCACGGTTTTGCAGAACGGGGGAGTCAACATTGGTTGCTCACCTATCAATGTCAATGCTTAGACGCTAGCTGGAAGGTGGTTGTTATAAATTGGATGTGGGGGCGATGGGTGGAGTACTAGTTAAGTTCAAACCGTCGTACTTTCGAGTTGCGCCATGTCACTGGTAGTAATTGGACTTGGTGATAATTGGATTTAATGATCTTTGGAACATGCTGAGATGACTGGTGTCATCCTTATGAATAGCTTGTCGAAGAGTTTTCGCGAGATTCCAACTGCTTATTTCTGGAATCTGGTAGCTGCACGACGTTCTACTCAGATGGTGTGGTGCTTCGAAGTAGATTGAGGGTACGACTTGAAGTACTAATGAGGTTTGGTTTTCTTAGCTGGGCTCGGACTTTCGGCTGATCCTGGCTAGGATTAGATTAGATTCCGAAGACAAAATTTTCACGGTGGACTTGTAATATGTACTTAAGTCGAATCATACGATACTTTACCTCCCTACCGTCGTCCCTCCCGAACTTGCCAACCCACAAAAATGACCGGCGATGCACTTTCGAGAGTGCTGGCCAGGTTGCAAAATCTGCCTTCCATGTCTTTGCCGACCGACTATCCTAGGCCAATCGGGACTAGCAAAGTAATCGAGGCAGCTCTCAGTGCAGATCTGTCCGAACAAGCATCACTAGCTCTCCTGAAGCTCGCGCTACACGTAGAGGATGCCGGTGACGAGGATGAAGAGTTTGGCAACCCAGAAAATACACCTTCAGCTTTCCACCTTCTTCTCGCTGCTTTCACTGTCCTACTACACAGATACACAGGAGACACTGACATCGTCATCGGGTCGTCGTCTGCCGGAGCGAGCGCGCCTTTGATCTTGCGTTTGGCTATTGACCCTGCAGATACATTCTGGACAATCGTTCGTCGCGTCCAACAAGTCGAGAAAGAGGTTGATGGAGACGCTTTACCCTACGAAACCATCGTCAAGGCTCTACACAAGGAACAAGACGACCAAATTCACCCAATCTTCCGTGCCCGCTTCTTCGACGAGACGGATAAGCCGCGTGAAAATTTTATCAGGTCGACTAGCTTGACCTCAGATCTCACCGTGTTCGTAACACGACCCCCAGCGACAACGCGCGCGTCACTGGCTCCGCACATATCCCTTCGCATTCTGTATAACTCTCTCCTGTTTTCTCCCATTCGCATTTCTTTCATCGTCGACCAGCTCTCTGTGCTACTCAGAAAGGTCGCTGCAAATCCAAATGCTTTAGTCGGATCCGTGCCTCTCTTGACTCCCAGCCAGCGGGATCGGCTTCCAAATCCCACTGCAGACCTACATTGGTGTGATTGGAAGGGCGCCATTACAGACGTCTTCTCCCAAAATGCCAAGCGTTTCCCGGACAGAACTTGTGTCTTTCAGAGTATTCCTGCTACTACTCTTGATGCTTCCCAGGAAACCCGCGTCTATACATACGGCGACATCAGGCGCGCGTCGAATATTCTTGCACACCACCTTTTGCAAGGAGGCGTTCACAGGGAGGAAGTCATCATGATCTATGCGCATCGTAGCGTCGAGCTTGTTGTTGCTGTCATGGCAATTCTCAAAATCGGGGCAACGTTCTCGGTGATCGGTGAGCATAACTACGAATCGGACGTAACGTCCTTGACGAGTTTGGTCTCCTCTCTGTAGACCCGGCATATCCACCCTCCCGGCAGGTAATTTACCTCGAAGTCGCGCAACCTCGTGGCCTAGTAGTTCTGGCCGGCGCGGGTAAAATTGGGCCTACCGTGAGAGAGTTCCTTACTAATAACCTCAAAATTCGCGTCGAAGTCCCTGCGCTCGCATTCTCACCTTCAGGCGACATCCTTGGCGGATCCGTCGACGGTGTCGACGTGTTCAAGTCACGTTACCATCTTGCTGAAACAGATCCAAATGTCATCATCGGACCAGATAGTGTTGGAACGTTGTCATTCACCAGCGGCAGTACCGGCATTCCAAAGGGCGTAAGGGGGCGGCATTACAGTCTCACTCACTTCTTCCCCTGGATGGGGGAGAGGTTCTCGCTAAGTGAAGAATCCAAATTCACCATGCTGAGTGGTATTGCTCATGATCCGATACAACGAGACAGTGGGTACAGTCCGTAGTGCTGCCTTTCGACGTTGACTTATTTCTGTAGTCTTCACTCCGCTTTTCTTCGGTGCTGAACTATATGTTCCGACGGCTGAAGACATCGGTACCCCTGGCCGGCTTGCAGAGTGGATGGACAATAATAAGGTTACTGTTACTCACTTGACACCTGCAATGGGCCAGCTCCTCTCTGCCCAAGCAACTCGCCACATACCATCCCTCAGCAATGCCTTTTTCGTTGGCGACGTGCTTACCAAGCGTGATTGTCTCCGCCTGCAATCTTTGGCTCCCAACGTTCGTATCATCAATATGTACGGAACTACCGAGACCCAACGCGCAGTTTCTTACTTTGAGATACCTGCTGTATCTGCGGACCCTACTTTCTTGGCTACTCAAAAGGACATCTTGCCTGCTGGTGAAGGCATGATAGACGTTCAGCTTCTCGTGGTCAACCGCACTGACAAGACAGTTCCGTGCGCGATTGGTGAGGTTGGTGAGATATACGTCCGGTCTGGAGGATTAGCAGAGGGTTATCTAGACTCCGTTGCGTCTGCGGAGAAATTTGTCACCAATTGGTTTGCATCCTCAACGCCATGGAGGGACACAATCCTCCATCCGATCCAAGGACTTCCTGGACCAGAATCACGTAACTGGAAAGGCATTCGAGACCGCATGTACCGTTCAGGTGATCTCGGTCGCTACCTTCCGGACGGTCGGGTGGAGTGTACCGGGCGTGCGGACGATCAGGTCAAGATCCGGGGTTTCCGAATCGAGCTCGGAGAAATCGATACACTAATGAGTCAGCATCCACTGGTACGCGAGAACGTAACGCTCGTACGGAGGGACAAGGATGAAGAGAAGATTCTTGTCAGTTACTTCGTACCTGTGGATGGCCCTTCGTTGGGCGGCTTCACGAGCGAGATCAGCGATGCCGAGGAACCGGACGTTGTCAAGAGTATTCCAAAGTATAGACGGCTTATCAAGGATATCAGAGAGCATCTTAAGAAGAAACTTCCAACTTATAGCACTCCATCACGTAGGTTGATAGATTTTGGTTTTCGATTCTGCTAATTGGCCATCAGTATTCGTACCACTGCGTCGCATGCCCCTCAACCCCAATGGCAAAATAGACAAACCAGCACTTCCCTTCCCAGATACTGCTTACGCACACGTATCTGTCGCCGGAAGGAAGTCGGCCAAAGGCAACGATGTTCGCACTGCGAGTCCTACTGAACAGAAACTTTGCTCAATATGGTCGAACATCCTTCCAAACGCTCCAGATTCTGTCCCTCTGGATGAGAGTTTCTTCGATCTAGGTGGTCATTCGATCTTAGCGACCCGCCTCATCTTTGAAATAAGGAAGCAGTTTGTGGTCGAGGCACCATTGGGTCTTGTGTTTGCGCAGCCCACCATCAGTGGGCTGGCATTTGCTATCGACGCATTACGCGAGCCCGACTTTGGTATCGCGCGACAAGAGCCGGCAACAGCACCAGGAACGCCAGTGCCTAGTGGACAGCGCTTACCGAGAAAATTGCCAACAGCCACCATTGAGTATGGGAAAGACCTCGAAATCCTTTTCCCTCGCCTTCAACCGTCATATCTTCCCCTATCTCCTGACTTTGCTACACGTGCATTGACCGTTTTTCTTACTGGTGCTACGGGCTTCCTGGGCGCATTTGTCCTTCGTGACCTCCTCCGAAATGAAGAAAGAGTTCAAAAGGTCATATGTCTCATCCGTGGAGCATCGGTAGAAAAGGCGCTGGGTCGCTTGAGAGAAAGTTCCAGTGACAAGGGTGTATGGGACGAGACGTGGGTGGATTCTGGAAGGTTGGAGGTTGTTATAGGCGACCTCGGACAAGATCGATTCGGCATGGATAGCGAGACGTGGTCTCGCGTTGCTACAAATGCGGACGCCATACTACATAACGGAGCATTGGTAAGTTTCTTTTTGTTGAATGTCACCCATTCTTTTTCGAACAGAGCTCATCGCTCTGGTTAGGTGCACTGGGTATACCCTTACGAGAAACTCCGGGCACCCAATGTGCTTAGTACGCTCACGGCGGTGGAGTTGGCTTCAACAACAAAACAAAAAGTGTTGGTTTTCGTCTCGTCCACGTCAGCAATCGACACCGAGCACTATGTCCGGCTGTCAGATTCGCTGGCAAATAAAGGTGGACCCAGAGGTATTCCAGAGGATGACGATTTAGAAGGAGCGAGAACAGGTCTCAAAACCGGGTACGGACAGAGCAAGTGGGTGTCTGAGAAGCTACTGTTGGAGGCTGGGAAGAGAGGCTTGCGAGGACACATCATACGTCCAGGATATGTCGTAGGCGACTCCAAGACAGCAGGTAAGCGGGTGACGACCGGACCTTTATTTTCCTGTTAACACTGCTTTTCAGTGACTAATACAGATGACTTCTTGTGGCGCCTGGTCAAGGGATGTGTCCAACTTGGTCTTGTCCCAGATATCAACAATGCGGTGAACATGGTGCCAGTTGACCACGTGGCACGCTGTACCACTCTGGCCGCAGTGACACCTGTTCCTGACAATACTCTTTCCGTCCTTCATATCGTCGCTAAGCCTTTGCCAACGTTCAATGATATGTTGTCGTCGCTGGCAGAGTATGGCTTCTCCACGCAGCAGTGCGAGTACCTGTTGTGGCGGCGCCAGCTCGAGAAGCATGTGTTGGAAGCTCAAGATAATGCACTGTTCCCCCTTCTTCACTTCGTCCTTGATGATCTTCCGACCAGTACCAAAGCGCCCGAACTGGACGATTCGAATACCTCTGCACTATTACGTCCTTACCCTTGTGAGACGGCGCCTACGGTCTCAGATGAGTTGATGGGCCTTTACTTGGCGTGGCTAGTGAGCGCTGGATTTTTGCCGGCCCCTTCACAGGATCAAAGAAGGAAGGACCTCCCCGTTCTGGCGAGTAACTCCGTCGTGAAGGCAGCAGGCCGTAGTGGGATTTAACAACAATGGGAAAGGCTCTCGATTATTTTGTTTCTGTGCTACTACTGTAACGATATGGTTTCTCTTTGACAGATCTAGACAGTTATGCCAGCATTTAAAAATTACATCATTGCACGGTGGTTGTTCCATAAAAAATCGAGTGTATCGTGGAAGTGCTGTCAAGATTAGTTGGCTTGTTCAGTTGACATGGGCTTTCATATTTGCCAGGCACTTAATGACTGCCAGCTGGGAGCATTTCGACCCTTTCGTTGTGCACAGGGGTGTCCGGGTAAGTAAGTATTGCCACGTCACGGTTGGAAGGCAAAGGTTAAATAGAGTTGCCATGCTTCCTTCCTACAGCAGTTCTCACAGATTGGCGGAAAAATCTGCTGGAGGTGTAAGACCCCAAGCGCACCTGAGTGGATTGACACAAGCCGAGTACGTCCAGGTGGAATTTTGAACAAACATTTCAGTGTGCCAGCATCATTTGTTGCACTTGCATCATACGTCCATCTGTGTGGGAGAATACTGTCAATTCTGCAGTCTGCGGTGTCTAGTGACCCGAAGCTCGAATCGAGTAGTAAATTATCGTAACTCCTCCCAAAGTGTATGGAGAAGCAAAATCGAGAAGGAGACAACTTGTTCATCGATCTCATTTTGTTAAAATTCGTGTGTATATATACATATATGCTGTGCAGAAACCAATAGCTACGAGTATCTAGCATACGATTTTATTCGTAGAACAAATGAGCTCTGCCGGAATGACCTGCCACTGGCTTAGCAGAGTTTGTACATTTCTCACGGGTGTGCTCGGGGTCTTACACAACTAGCTGAAAGTTCAGAGGGCAGAGGCTGTTTTTTTGACTCTATCGAATTGGGGAGCGCGTCAACGGCGAGCTAAACCCCTCGCACTGCCGCATGCCTGTGTGAAGTTCAACTCCCGGGTAAGTACTTGCTGCTGCCGCATGACAGGGTGAAGGGGCCTTTTTTATCGCCTTCATACGCACAACCCTTAATATCAGGTCGAACCGAGTATGGATGGGGAAAACGGGGGGCGGAGCCTTTGATCGAATATTACTGTAATCGTCCATCCACCGGGTGGCTCGCCGGAGGCTGAGCAGTGGACACAGCAATGTTAAGATTTAGCGGCCAACAAATTGATTCCAGGGCTTCTGATGCGTTGCAGGTCCTACATTCCGCCTCAACCTACATGCCAAGGTCGTTCCTGTTGATTCGCCGTCTCGCTCGCTAGTCCCGTTCACTTTGTCGAGCCTTTCTTTGAAGCAATACCTGACGGCCAACTCAGCTCTAGTAAAGCAGCCCGCGCTAAGGACTGTGCTAAGGTGCTGCGAGCTCTTTTTCCCCACCTGAAACGCTGGTGAAAATTCAACGGCGCCACGGTAACAGCACTCTGTTCATGCTTCATACTATGTTTTCAAGAGGGATGTTGCATCATATCACCGAGCGGGACACCGCCGTTTTCGGGGGAAGCACTGCTGTGGAGTATTATTTCAGAGTCGCCTCCATGTCCATCGCTTTCTACGAGTGAGTGCTAAATTTTCTTGGTATTGATCATGATTCCGATCCGTTTGCTAGTTATATCCTGACGCTGCCCATCGAGTACCGTTTTTACCGCAGTCAACCTCATGTTTTGCAGATGAGGTAGTGTAACTCCCTTATCCCAACCATTGCGTGAACTAACCAACTGATTCCCATATAGCCAGGCTTGCATTTTGTTCATACTTATTCGGTGAGTTTCCTCCCCTCATTTCCCTGTACATGCTCACGTCGATCCGGTGAGCAGATACATCAGTATCATCACGATGATTGTCAGTAATTACGGAGCTTTTGCAACGTCATTTACAATAGAATCCTGCCGTCAATACTACTACATATCACCCATTTTCAAAGGTGAGATTCCGACAAGGTGCTATGCTTGCTTGTTCAACTCTCCTAGTTCTACAAACCATGGTGTCGCAAGCTATTTTGGGGTTCAGGTCGGAATACATTTGCAAGTTCTGATTCGCGTGGTGATTCTTATCATCCCTTAGGACCTTCAATATCTCTGGGCGAGACAAGCGCATTCGGAATTTCCTCCTCGTATACTATACCATCGCGGTTACGGTTCGTCATTCCGGAGCTCGTTTAACAATGAGGCCAAAGTCTGAAGTCTACCCTTTAGTTTGAATGGTTTCTTAACCTGTATCATCGCACCCGTGAGACTGACTATCACGTGCTTATATCGTAGTGATACTGATCATCAATTCCCAGCTGAGGTTATCAACGTAAGCTTGTTTATACATGATTAGGAACTGACACACTTTATCACGCCCTGCAGGGAAGGTGAGTCATCAGTCTTGTTCGGTATGTCGTCCTTTGATTGATTGATTGATTGATTACAGCTGTATTTCCGGCACCAGTTCGGGGAGTTCAGCAAGCTGGATTTTCTATCTAGTTGCCATTTGTTATGATCTTGTCACATTGGGTATTTCGACAGTACGACTGTTCGAATATGAAACACATTACAGTCGGTACGTGCCGTCCCATTTCATTCGATGGTGAAGCTGACTAGCCTTTCTGTGAGTAGTTTCAATCAATTGACCCGAGTGTAAGATCTGTGGCTAGTGGCCCGTAATGTCATTCTAATGGGAATGTGGTAGTTTACTATATGATGGCTTGATCTTCTTCGTCGCACTGACAGGTGAGCGTCTTCTCCCTTCATATGGCGGTACTGGGCTGAACGATCACAAGCCGTGAATGTTTTAAACCTCATCCTATACCGGGGGACCAATGTAGTTGCCCAGGTAAGCTTTGACCTCTGTTGCAGTAATATCACGGCCTTCTCATTTGTTTATCGGCACATAGTCCACAGCGTAAGTCATTCTGATTTTTTTTGTGGTGCTTATTCTCAGTTCATTCGTAGACCCTCACTTGGATATGCCGTGATCTGGATAATGAGCCAACGTATTCTGATTCATTTAAGGGGTGAGCATCTCTCGACGCCATTGAATGACCTGCCTTGTGACAGTCACTTCTTAGAAGTAGCAGCTGAAAGGGAGGGAGGTTCACGCAGCATCACTATCCTTACACGACGTACGGGTAGGGAGCAAGACGTGGAGTTGTCATCCCAGTCTCGAAAAAGTCAGGCTGACCGAAGACCTGACGGAGGGCTTGACGTTCGAATAACCGTACAACAAACCGTTACAGTTGACTACTCCGCAGACGAAGAGCTAGGCCCTCCATCTAGCAAGGAGACTAGATAATGATGGTCGGCATATATGAGAGTAAATATGTACCCGTTGATCTGTACGAACTTGCGATTACGTTCGATGAATTTTCTTGTGGTGTGTGAGGATCTGGTTCTTGGATGGATCGTCGTACAATATTGAGTTGTCAATATGTCATGCAGTCGGGGCTTCCGATTTGTCGGTACAAAGCTGCACAATTAACCCTTCGCGTGTGCGACCATGTCTATGATAACTATCCCTTCCCGAGCATGATTGGACACTGCAGTCGGAGCTCTTGCGAGTGCAGTGTGCGTGTCTACACTTATTCGATCTTGGGGTGCCGATTCGGTTGCAGATACTAGGCCTTGGCATCATTACTGCTACATCTTGTGCGATTCTTGCTGACATCCTATTCTTGATGCACAGCCTGCTCACACTGCAACCTGCTCGTCTACCAAGGTTTGAAACACGGTGCATAATTTGATGAGACATCCAGAGGAATATTTAGGAAATTGTTATTCATATACTGATGCTGGTAGGGCTAGAAAGTTCCACTGGCACCTCATTACCGCGAACCTTCTCACACCACCACGAACAGGCGGGTAATTCTGAGTGCACATAGGATGATGCATGTTAAACTCTGGATTAGGAGATCGTTACATCCCATACCTCCTAGGATCAACCAGACAACACCGAACCCGCAGCTTCGATAAGCCGCGTGAAAATTTTATCAGGTCGACTAGCTTGACCTCAGATCTCACCGTGTTCGTAACACGACCCCCAACGACAACGCGCGCGTCGCTGGCTCCGCACATATCCCTTCGCATTCTGTATAACTCTCTCCTGTTTTCTCCCATTCGCATTTCTTTCATCGTCGACCAGCTCTCTGTGCTACTCAGAAAGGTCGCTGCAAATCCAAATGCTTTAGTCGGATCCGTGCCTCTCTTGACTCCCAGCCAGCGGGATCGGCTTCCAAATCCCACTGCAGACCTACATTGGTGTGATTGGAAGGGCGCCATTACAGACGTCTTCTCCCAAAATGCCAAGCGTTTCCCGGACAGAACTTGTGTCTTTCAGAGTATTCCTGCTACTACTCTTGATGCTTCCCAGGAAACCCGCGTCTATACATACGGCGACATCAGGCGCGCTTCTAATATTCTTGCACACCACCTTTTGCAAGGAGGCGTTCACAGGGAGGAAGTCGTCATGATCTATGCGCATCGTAGCGTCGAGCTTGTTGTTGCTGTCATGGCAATTCTCAAAATCGGGGCAACGTTCTCGGTGATCGGTGAGCATAACTACGAAAACATCCTTCCAAACGCCCCGGGTTCTATCCCTCTGGATGAGAGTTTCTTCGGTCTAGGTGGTCATTCGATCTTAGCGACCCGCCTCATCTTTGGAATAAGGAAGCAGTTTGTGGTCGAGGCACCGTTGGGTCTTGTGTTTGCGCAGCCCACCATCAGTGGGCTGGCATTTACTATCGACGCATTACGCGAGCCCGACTTTGGTATCGCGCGACAAGAGCCGGCAACAGCACCAGGAACGCCAGTGCCTAGTGGACAGCGCTTACCGAGAAAATTGCCAACAGCCACCATTGAGTATGGGAAAGACCTCGAAATCCTTTTCCCTCGTCTTCAACCGTCATATCTTCCCCTATCTCCTGACTTTGCTACACGTGCATTGACCGTTGTTCTTACTGGTGCTACGGGCTTCCTGGGCGCATTCGTCCTTCGTGACCTCCTCCGAAATGAAGAAAGAGTTCAAAAGGTCATATGTCTCATCCGTGGAGCATCGGTAGAAAAGGCGCTGGGTCGCTTGAGAGAAAGTTCCAGTGACAAGGGTGTATGGGACGAGACGTGGGTGGATTCTGGAAGGTTGGAGGTTGTTATAGGCGACCTCGGACAAGATCGATTCGGCATGGATAGCGAGACGTGGTCTCGCGTTGCTACAGATGTGGACGCCATACTACATAACGGAGCATTGGTAAGTTTCTTTTTGTTGAATGTCACCCGTTCTTTTTCGAACAGAGCTCATCGCTCTGGTTAGGTGCACTGGGTATACCCTTACGAGAAACTCCGGGCACCCAATGTGCTTAGTACGCTCACGGCGGTGGAGTTGGCTTCAACAACAAAACAAAAAGTGTTGGTTTTCGTCTCGTCCACGTCAGCAATCGACACCGAGCACTATGTCCGGCTGTCAGATTCGCTGGCAAATAAAGGTGGACCCAGAGGTATTCCTGACGATGACGATTTAGAAGGAGCGAGGACAGGTCTCAAAACCGGGTACGGACAGAGCAAGTGGGTGTCTGAGAAGCTACTGTTGGAGGCTGGGAAGAGAGGCTTGCGAGGACACATCATACGTCCAGGATATGTCGTAGACGACTCCAAGACAGCAGGTAAGCGGGTGACGACCGGACCTTTATTTTCCTGTTAACACTGCTTTTCAGTGACTAATACAGATGACTTCTTGTGGCGCCTGGTCAAGGGCACCTGTGAATCCCACATATACACACTAATTAGCTTTGGTAATAATTCATGATGACACTGCTAACATGCAGGGGATAAGCCTATATACACACTCCTTCAATATTTAAGGGTATTCAGAGTCGGTTCAGCTGACAAAGCTAAGGCACTTAACCCTAGCTAAACCCAACTTTGTCCTCAACTTTTTTCGGAGGGTTTAAGCTCCGACAACTGGACGGCTTCCCACCAAATATAGAAAAGGGTTTACAGTTTGCAAAGCTTCGAAGTGCCTTAGATAGCAGTGTACATATTACTGTAGATAAAATCTGATAGTATGCTTGCTGCTAATCATGACAATGCCCAGGACATCTCTCCATGTTGAAACACTGCAGCTACTTGACAATATGATGCTCACTACTGCACAGATGTGGAATGACAGAATCTCTGGAAATCTTGAAGATAATGGCAACCACAAAGATACCAATTGGACAGATACATCGCCTGGAAGTTCATGGAGTCCCATGTTGCTATCCCCATTTTCTCCATCTTCATTCCCCTCTGCCCAGGGATCAATGTCAGTTGATTCTAAATCAACTGACATGATCTCAACAACAGACCTGATCGCTGCACCATATATGCAGCTACTGAGTATGATCCAAGCACTACATGATGAGGTTGAAGCTGCATGAGTTCTTGAATGCCTGGAAGCACCAATACCAAAAGCATCCCAGCTGCCTCTGCTTGAACACTTTGCAGAATATCAGCCATCTCTATTTCAGAAAAAACTCCATGTTGATCCTGCAATATTCAATGAGATATTGGATCAAATTAGTGACCACCCCATGTTTCAAAATCAATCAAATAATAAACAATTACCAGTTTCTATCCAGCTTGCAATCTTCCTGTACCACATGGGACACTATGGAAATGCATGCTCACCAGAAGACATTGGGCAATGGGCTGGCATTAGTGTTGGGACGGTGGTGAACTGTACTCATTGTGTGATGGCTGCAATTTTAGATCAGCATGATGAGTTCATACATATTCTGGATGCCAACTCTGAGGAAATGTGGAAGGTGCAATTGTTCACTGAATCTCAAACTTGTCATGCATGGAGGAATGGCATTTTCGCAGCTGATGGCTCTGCAATCAACTTACATGCACAGCCAGGGATGTTTGGGGATGGATTTTATGATCAAAAGGCATGATTTTCATTGAACTGCCAGGTGAGTACAAATGACAGACAGCAAATTGAAACTTACCTGGAATTCAAGGCAATTGTCATGCCTCACAACCTAACATTTGTTGACTATGCATTGGGCCAACTGGGCAGTGTGCATGATGCATATGCATTCCATGAAGGAACATGCATGTCTCAAGACCCTGCTAGCCTGATTCCTGCTCACCACTGGATTTGGGCTGATTTGGGCTATCCCACTGAGGCATGGTGTGTGGTCCCTTTCAAGAAGCTGCATGGGGGTCAGCTGACACATAGGCACAACATTTACAACTGATATTTATCAAAGGTACATACCAGAAGAAAACCCCTTCACTCATCTTCTCAGTATCCTGAAGGTCTGTGTTAGGGTTAAACATGCATTTGCAGCCCTCAAAGGCCATTTTCAATTGCTGCAGGAACTCAGACTCCGGATGGACAAGGAGGATGACTTACACATTGCAGTTTACTGGGTGATATCCTGCATGATCCTCCATAACATGGTTATTTGGTTTGAGGCCAAGTTAGGTGAGATTGGGACAGTGCACTGGGCAATGAATGAGGCTGAGGGGTGGGATGAAGATACAGGAGATATTGGTGGAGGAGAGCAAGGAGGAATGCAAGGACAGCACTTCCGAGGGTATTTGATGGAAAGGTTGTTTGAGCAACATGGTATCTGTGCATAGCTTAATCATGGGACTTGCACATAAAGTGTGCAATATGGTATCAATTGACATGTACAAAAAAAAGAGTACTGATACAAATATGAGGGATACAGAATTTTAGCTACTGATGAATCAATTGACACTGGGGGGAGCAGAAGGGGGAAGACCAGTAGCAGTGGAAGCAGACGAAGCAGACATATCACCAGTTTGACCAGATTGCAGCTGTGCCAACTGCAGCTTGAGTTGGAGTATTTTGCCCTCTTCCCTGAGTCTCTCAATTTCCAAGTGCTGTTGCTCAATCTGTCAATTGTGGATTTTCTCAGCTTCTTTATGATCCCTTTTGTTCTCCACCTCCAGATGAGTAATCTCCTTGTTGTGCATATAAGCCTGCATCTTCATTGACTTATGTTCATACTTGAGGGCAGTGGTGTTGTAGCACTGCTCTTTGGAGCTCTCATTCAACTCACTGAGCCACTCATCAAGACCAGCTTTGATCTGAGCAAGTGTATCTTTCCCCTTCATGACATTGGTTTGGGAGGTTTTGGAAGTCATGGCAAGGTGGTGAATACCACTGCTAGTCATGGTTGATGTAGTTGATGTTGAGGTGATGGATGCAGGTGGCTTTGGATATGGAGCCATGTGGAAAGTGGTGCAGTTGTCTGATGATGGAGTCTGACATTTAGCTGAGCCAATGGGCCTGTCTGAAGGCAGAATCATATCAGTAGAATTGCTGGGCTAGATTAGTGATGCAGAAAATAATTTAAAGTGACATACATAGTGTTGGGAGGTGCCATGATTGTCAAAGATCTGTGGTTGCTTGTCAACCAACATAGGACCAGTGGAAGACTCTGGCACAGCCTGACCCACACTCCCTATCTCATCCATTCTGCCCTCCTCTTCCTCTTCCTGTTCAAGCTTGTCTTCAAAAAAATCATGCTCCAGGACTGGGTCAGCATCCAGAGGGGGACAGGGATAGTTGGGATCTTCAGCTGTCACATTGTCTTGACCTTGGACCTGGGAGCTACTGGATGCAGGGACTGAGGTGGTCCTGCCATGCTTGATGATAGAAAGAAAGTCACTGGTCTGATTGGTACCTGGGGTTGCATTGAACACCCTTGCATCATAGGCAGGGTTGCCACACCAGAGCTGGTCACATTCATCCCAGAAGGGGAACTCTGCAAGGACTTTTTCTAAATTAAATGCTAAGAGTGAGCACAGGCATGAGGAGAGTGAGAGACTGCATGTATGATGGAGGTTCTGATGATTGGGATCATTGGGGCTGATACCCTTGCCTGTAGACTTAAATCTTGATGCATGTTGTCAATACTTGTTCTTCAATCTGTAGAATGAATATACACAGCCATCATGAGGGGAAGGGGAGAAAAAACATACATTACAAGGTGGCTAGCCACTGCTGTGACAAACTTTGCTGGGTGGGCAGTATAAGATTCTCCATACTGTCTGTCATGATGAAAGATGGTGTTGGCAATAACTGTATTGATGTCCTTCCACCGAGAATGAGGTTTTCCCAGAATATTCTCATCCACTGTCTTGTTGAATAGGACAGCATGATCAGCCAGATGCTGCAAGATCCAGGTTAGTAGATCTCATGTGAGCTGAGGGTATGGTTCCCAAAGGATGGCCTCATTCCCAGATGCCTCAGTTGACTCCTGAGTGTGCTTCTTCATGTACTTCATCTAAGATTTAGCAGGGGAGGGTGAATACATTCCATATGTAGGACTGCAGTGCTCACCTTGGACTTTGCTGATATCTGGGAGCTAGATTGGGAGAGAAAGTAGTACTGAGGAGGTTCTTTACCACCCCTGGAGGGACCCACAGTAGATCCCATGATAATCTTTGACCTCAACTGTAGGCAGGCAGAGCATTGTAGGCCTGGGTGAAGGGGAGGCATAATTCTAAACTCCACCTGAATCTTGCCACATGACCTAAGAGCTTAGCTGGGTTTCACACTGGATATTTGTTGACTGAGCCCAAGCTGAGCCAGTTTTGAATACCATTATTTCTTCAGTATTGCAAGACTTCTAATCTGAGTTTCGAAAGAGTATTAGCAAATATATTACTATATTTGGGTGACTGTGTCACTGACATGCTGACACCATGTGCCAAAGTGCCAACATCGCCTGTCACAGTGGGTGTGCTCCTGTGCTCATCATTGCTGATGGTGAGCACACATATCTTGAGAATGGCTGAATAGTTTTTGATTGGGCTTTCTTCTATGTACTCTGACACTGCTGTAGAGTGCAACTACTATAGTAACATATTATGTAATTAATGAAAGCTTAATTATAACAACAGCACCACCTGCTGGAGTACTGACATTGCCTGTCACAGTGAGCACTGTTGGAATATTATGCAACTGGCCATTGTTGGTGCATGTTTGCTAGATTACATAATCACTTTGCATCGCACATACCACTAGACTATTTTCCTAGTCCCTCAGTAGCTTGCCAGACTACTGAGGGTGAGTACCATTATTACTTAGGCTTATTCCTATCTCACTGATACCCTGTAGATACCTACAGGTACATACTAATGTATACAGTAGCTTGCCAGACTACTGAGGATACCTACAGCTCTCCTACAGGTTCCCTCTGCAAAGCAACAACCTCCTTTAAGCATGCCCCCATGCTCATTGTCACCAATAGCAAGCATGCATATCTCAATAATGGCTGACTAATTTGCACTTGGGTTTTTTTCTACATACTCCAACACCAATGTAGAGTGTAACTACTGTACCATGGTAACATATTATGTAATTAATGAAGTAACAAAGGCACCACCCACTGGAGTACTGACATTGCCTGTCACAGCGAGCATGTCCCCATGCTCATCATCACCAATAGTGAGCACATATATCTCAATAATGGCTGACTAATTTGTGCTTGGGTTTTTTCCTACATACTCTGAAACCGGTGTAGAGTACACTTACCATATGACTAAGCTACTTGTGCCACAGGCCGCAGTCTCAATGTTATCTGTCACAATGGGCACACCCCTGTGGTCATCATCACTGACAGTGAGCATGCAAATTTCAATGCTGAGTGGTTGTTCATCTCCAGGTTTTCTTCTACATAATGAGATATAGAAACTGAAGTTGTATTTTTGTCAGCATGGTAACAAAGTTACATCTTCAGTCTGTGGGATCAAGGCTAGCCTCCAGAATGTCTTGGAGGGCATGAGATGCCTCCTCTACTTCACACTCTACTTCTTCTTCTTCCTCTAAATCCTGGTGAGTGTCCCCATGTGGGGGTTGAGACAGGGGGGGGTGTATATGTAGGTGCTAGAAGACAGGAAGGTATAATGATGTTGGGTTTGCCACTCACTGAAAGCATTTCACAATTTTTCATGCCAAAATATGTTGAAAAAATTGAAAGAAGAGATACTCTCTTATTTGGGCTGTGTTCACAGAAAAAATGAAAATATAATATTTTCTTTTCTTTGTCTTTTTTGTGGAAAAACATGAATTGATGGTAGTGCCAAGTACCTTCTACACTAGTGGGTATTACCATCAATCCATGTTTTGTGGCAAGTCATGCAAAGAAAAGAAAACATTATTTTTACCTTTTCTCTTTGAAAAAACTGGTCAAAAAAGAGTATCACTTTCTTCAATTTTTTCAGCATATTTTCTGAAGAAAAATTGTAAAATGCTTGCAGTGACTGCTCTCACCTGGACCCTTCAAAGTGCTTTCACCAGGGTATAATGTGCCAGAGAATTCCAGAAGAGTCCCAATGTCATACAAGCATTTCAAATGGGAATGGTTGAACTATGAATGGAGCTTGTGACATTGAAAAACTTGGTGGGCAAGGGCAGGATGAATGTCGTTGATCTTTTCTTCACATGTATGCAAGAAGTGTTCTTCATCATGTATATAGGTAATGACTTGACAAATTTCGATGTTGAGATGTTCCATCTCCTCCTCAGCTCAGCACATCTTGAAATAAGTGTCTACAGCAAACTGCACAGTTGGGTGTGCCCAAGGATGTTTGGAGATGTCTTCGCACATATCCCAGAGCAGGTCAGAGTCAGCTAAAAAGGTGTATTCAACAACCTGTTCCCACTGCAGCATCTAGCAGGGAGGTCACATGGCCAGTGCACACTTGTTGTAACAATTTAGTGCAGCCTTGATTGCTGCAGAATGAGTTTGGAGAGCCTTAGCAATATGCTTCCATAGTTTGTAACCTGTAAAGCAGGTGTCAAGTTGAGATCCACATCAAGTTATTAACATACCTGTGCCTGCCCTGTTCATCTTTGTCAATTCAAAGAGCTGTGCTACTACAAGGCTCTCAAGATTGTCCAGTGCACAGTGATACTCCCAATTTGCCACAAGACATCCCACATTTTGCCATTCCTTGTCCTCTGGAACCCAACATGATGAAATATCCAGCTTACACTCCAGCTCTTGCACAAGGAGTAGATTCTTATTGTAATTCTCTTGTGCATGTCAGCACAAGGTCTCGTTCTGCTGAGTAACCCTTGTGTCACCACTGTAAGTTGTAGTGTTTGCTGGCTTGAATGCATTCCACATATCTAGGATCACATGAAGTCGTTGGCTACATTGTCTTCAGTTATCTGCATAAGAAATGACAGATAATCCTTACCTGCTCACTTCAAGTTTACCCAGCTTCTGCCAGTACTCCATTTGTAATGTCTCCTCCAGTGGCTTGTGGGTAAGGCCTTCAAGATATTTTTTCTCTTCCTCCAGCCATCTATGAAAGATGGTATCATTGTCAATGGACAAATCATGCTTGAGATTTGGAAGTATAGTCTTGCTGTCATGAATAATCCTCAACACCTGTTTATAGTTGTTGAAAAGAAACTTTGCTGGGGAATGTTAATGTATGATGGCAGCAGTAGTGAGGACAATCACTATGCACTAAGATTGGCATATATCTCAAAGTTGTCATTATGCTCAAAATAAGTGTTGATTGCTTGCTGTCAGTGAAAGGTGGTTGCATATCAAACAGTAGATGCAAGTGCATTGAACTTTGAGAATGTATGCTCACAGGTCTCTAAGTCCTCCAGGCCAAGACCTTCCATGTACAATGTAAGATGTGACAGCTGGCACAATTGGTGGTGGGCATGGCCATGGAAGGCACCAACCAAGCAGGTGTGATTTAAGGCTCGTGCTTGGGGTCCGAGAGTACTTGTTGAGAGTGTGCTTTGAAATTGTCATCTGATATCATACCCACCACCAAGGCCATCACTGAAGGCAGCCATGAGCTTTGATACCACTGCCAGTGGATATTTTGCACTTCAATATTGAACTCAGTAATTGGCATTGATGTAACATAATAGATACTTACCATTTGCCACTCTGGACCATGTCTGCCATCAATAGACATGTTCCATGACAGCACACCACCATAAAGATGCCAGTCTCATCATAAACCCCCCATGCCTTCTTGGTTTTCACATCATCCATATTCTTCCAGTGTCCAGCACAGGGATTAGAGTCTGAGTCCTGTACAGAGTTGTTATCACAAGATAGGTAAAATTAAATAAACTTACTTCATTGGAGAAGAGATCTGTACTCCCAGCCACAGCAAACTTATTGACATATTCACAGGACAAGTATTGACTGCTTGTAAGTATTTAACCAGTGGGTAGGTCACAAGATAGCAGAGGATGGCCATCTTCGATCTTGTCTGGAAGGTGATGAAGGAAGCATTTGAGTGAATTGTTCCCATCCATCGCATAAAGTAACTTGAACTTAAGCTCAGGCTCATCAGTTAGCTTGTAAGTGCAAGCTGCACATGCATGTTTCAAACACCAGTCTTCCAAATCTCATTGTAGCACTTGGGACACAATGGAGTCCACATGGGCACAGATTTGAAGATACAGGTCAAATGCAATGGAAAACTGACAAGATAAGTAGCACTGAAAAATAACCATTCAAAAGTGGGCTTCAGTACAAACAAGATAAGGATAGGTATTTAACTTACACCCTGCAAGTCACAAAGAGTTTTGACAAAAGCTTGGATAGAGAAATGTGGACTATGAAGCCACACAATATGAAATAGCTCTAAACATCTGAAAGTTACTGCAGCTGTGGGATGAATGGGGGAGCAGGGAACAACACCCTGGTGTATTAGAGCTGAGGTGATAAAGAGGTCAGTTGCCTGCATGCCAAGGGTCACCTTCTCAGCACCTACTGGACCACAATGAGCTGACTCCATAGTATGTAATACAGCAGACTTATGGTAAACATCAATAACATGCAGTGTCCATGGCATAGAACTGCTGCCATCATCCACAGATTTAGGGAAGTACTCTTTACTTCCCTCATTCGCCCATGTGTAACTCCAGTCTAAGTAGGCTTGGGTGAGCATGGGCAACTGTTGGTTGAACACCTCATTTCAGTGAAGAATATGATCACAGCACATACAGCAATCCTTCCTCTGCAGGCCCTTGTGACTATAACTGCAGGAGAACAGGTGAGTATCCTTAATGGTAATACTATTCCTCTTCTCTTACTCTTTGAAAAGTTCACCCAACAGCTCCTGTGCAAGATCTATTAGCTCCCCCCCAGCATTACTTACATACCTCAAGTTGTTCAGTGCCATTCAGAACATCCTCAACATCCATATTTCCTGTGTCTTCCCACTTGGAGTCCAGGCCTATATCCTTTTCTTCATGTAATGCCTCCAGGGCTTGTTGCTCTTCAGGCATCATTCCTTCCAACTTGTAAGTAGCTTGGTATAATAAACTGAACATTCAAATTACTCACTTTCAAGCCTTTCCTGCTGACACCTGCTTGCAGCAGCAGCCATCTCCACAAGGGCTTTATGCCAATAAGTGGTATGTTTTGGTCTCCCCTGCAGTCCATTGTTTCATACAGATTTGATTTCTTGTACAGAGTGCTGTAGGGAGCCTATACTCCCTAAGGCTACAGAGCACCCTTAGTGACCTTTCTCACTCTCAGTAGTCACTCATTCATGCATTATGACACTTCCTTGGCTAGTAACATTGCCACATATGCTAATGTCACACCTTTCATCACATCATGTGCTTGTGCCAGCAACATCACCACCACTCCCCAGTTACTGTAATAGGACCATCCCCTATCACATGCAGCCCCTTCTTGACATGTGACCCCTGATCACTGTCTGTTAGTGATCCCTATGTACACACAGCAACATCTGGCCTAGATGCAGAGTCAATAAAAAAAGGGCACACCTGCAAGAAGTACCTACCAAGTGTAGAATATGCCTACCTCCTGTCCTACCATTATCACATAGTAACCTTGGACAGCAGTGTTGGACTTCAGTGGTAAGATGCAAGAGGGATGCAGGATTGGAGGAAGATATACAGTGAGCAACAAAAACATTGCAATGTTTGCAACATTTTGATTATGTGTAAGATATCTTGGGATTGGTTGTGGCTGTGCTAATGCCATAGGGAAGACAATTGTAGCCCTAGGTCCCAGCTTTCTATTGGTGGTCTTCCCAACCTCAGGAGTGATGTGGCTGTGATGGTATGGACCAATTACTAAGGCCTATGCATTGCAACATTTTTGTTGCTGACATCATGGTGGATGCAATCTACAATGTGGAGTATGTATTCATGGCAGGAATGCCAGCTATTGATTACATAATATATCACATGATCAATCCAATGATTTGTCAGCATGTAAACAAAGCCAAACATTGAACTTGCAACATTTATCCTCTATCCTGTACCACAACTCCCAAAACTGCCTATCTGGCTCATCAGGGTTACTCTCTCAGGGAAATGTCAGCAAAATCTGGTCCTCACAGCACTACCATGAGTAGGGTGTATGGCCAGCACCATTTGTTCCTTAAAAAAGCTGCAAAAAGTCACCCCTGTGCTGTTTCCCCCACTAATGCCTGAGGGGTCTTGATGCTAATCCATACTGGGAAAGCTGGAAATTCCATGGAGGTCAGTCTGGCACTTCAGGACATGAAGAGTGAACTAGTATGCTCCTAACCAATGTATTTCCACCAAAGAGAAAGTGGTACCAAGGTTGGGTTGAGCCATAGCCTCCTTTGCACACTGGGTGGTCATGGGTGGGATAGCCTACTGGGCTTCCAGGGTGCAGATTCCTTGCTGCAATGTGTCCCTCAGTGTTTCCATTGGTGACTAATGACCAAATGTTGCTTTCCCAGGCATCCACAGTTCAGTACAGGCCATATTCTTGCTGACCCTTGATGACCACCTAGTGTGCAAAGGAGGCTATGGCTCAACCCAACCTTGGTACCACTTTCTCTTTGGTGGAAATACATTGGTTAGGAGCATACTAGTTCACTCTTCATGTCCTGAAGTGCCAGACTGACCTCCATGGAATTTCCAGCTTTCCCAGTATGGATTAGCATCAAGACCCCTCAGGCATTAGTGGGGGAAACAGCACAGGGGTGACTTTTTGCAGCTTTTTTAAGGAACAAATGGTGCTGGCCATACACCCTACTCATGGTAGTGCTGTGAGGACCAGATTTTGCTGACATTTCCCTGAGAGAGTAACCCTGATGAGCCAGATAGGCAGTTTTGGGAGTTGTGGTACAGGATAGAGGATAAATGTTGCAAGTTCAATGTTTGGCTTTGTTTACATGCTGACAAATCATTGGATTGATCATGTGATATATTATGTAATCAATAGCTGGCATTCCTGCCATGAATACATACTCCACATTGTAGATTGCATCCACCATGATGTCAGCAACAAAAATGTTGCAATGCATAGGCCTTAGTAATTGGTCCATACCATCACAGCCACATCACTCCTGAGGTTGGGAAGACCACCAATAGAAAGCTGGGACCTAGGGCTACAATTGTCTTCCCTATGGCATTAGCACAGCCACAACCAATCCCAAGATATCTTACACATAATCAAAATGTTGCAAACATTGCAACATTTTTGTTGCTCACTGTACAGAAGCTGGCTTGGTTGAGGATTTTACTGCCCACTTCAGTTTCTGTTGATAAGCAGTGGTGATGCCAGCTGCATGCTCGGTTGGTGCTTGGATAATGGAAGGTGATGACTGAATGCCAAGAGCTGGTTCACTGGCTGCTGTTTCACCAGCAAGGGGAACCTGAGAGATTGTTACTGTTTCTTCAGTGGTTCAGCAGGTCCAAGTAATGTTGCTAGAAGTCACATCTGTGAGGCAGGATCAGCATACTCACCTGTTAATCAAAAAAGCTCTTACTGCTGATGTTCATTTCAGCAAGAAGTTCATGAAGAGGGTGGAATGGTGCACCCTGGCTTGGGGATGATGAACTCATCGCTGGCAGTCTGAAAGAAAAGGGCTCAGACCATGTGACATGTCAACCTTGACAGCATGATCACATGGATGTTGCACAACTAGAATATTGTTGAATGAGTAAAGTGGAGGTGGCAAGCATTGGGTGTAATAAACATACCTGTGGATAACATAGCCATGAAACCTGGGATGGTGAAGCACAACAGAACAAACCTCTCACTGTGCTGTGGGCAACTCTTCTTGTGAGAGTGCAAGGGGAAAGTGGGGAAAGCTGTAGGATAGACCTAGGCTCATCCCAAGGGGTGCTGTGTTGGAAGGAGATAGAAGGGGGGGGCCAGAAGGCAAGGGAGGATTTTTCTTGGTGACTGGGGAGTGTTGGCAATGAAGAACTTGAAAGTCCACCCTAAACAGGTGGCAGGGATTTTTCTGGGTGGGAAGATGCTTGTATGGACTTGGGACTTGGAGGGCGGCGATTGTTGACTCTTGTATGGCAATTTACTGGCAGAGAAAGACTTGAAGACAATGAATAGATGATAAGATAGATGCTGGGGACTCTGGGGACACTCTGAAGACTCGAAGATACTCTGAAAATGACTCTGGGGACTCAAAATGACTCTCAGATACACACACAGTGACACCAAAAGGTGGGTGTTTATTTTTCTAGGTATGGCAGACTTTTGTAGTGTAAGGACAGTGGTTTCTAAGGTAAAATCAGAAACTTTCAGATCTGTCATGCATCAAAAGTAATAAGTGAAAAACATAAAGTCCAACACATGAACAATCACATGCACAGCAGGATGTAGACAAAGGTAAAACAAGTGAAGTCCATAAAATGAAGGTAAGTAATGGTAGAAGAGGTATAGACAACATGCCTGGGTGGTGAGGGTACATTGTAGAGGGAGGTGGCAATTCGTTCCTCCAGTCTGGTCTGTGGGTGGCAGTGTTTACTAGGGATGCAGCATTTCAGCACTTGTAGACATGTCATAGATGCCAAAGAGATCAGGTGGCACATGACACATCAAATACTCACAAGCAATGCAAGTCTTTTTCCGAAGCATTGAAACTGTACATGTGGATGTATAACAAGGGCTGTGTGTGAGCTGTCCCTGTACCAGGAGGTCTGTTTTGGTCTGAGGCTGAACAGTTGGATAGCTCCTGTTCTCATCACTCATCTTCAACTAGTAGCACCAAATTGTGGTCACAGTTTGGTGAGCTCCCTACTGAGGCCCTTGCTGATTTACCATAGTCCAGTATCTGTTCTTATATACTGTGCCAAAAGAACATTCTTTCCACAAACCCTATCAATGTGGCATGACCAAAAACTCTGGTGTGAAAGACTTGTTAAACTTGTTAAGTATGTACTGCCAGTTATGTACACCAAACTTCTTATGACTTCTCCAGTACCTAGTACTGGAACATAAATGATCTAAGTGCATGGATGATAATATGGTGGTGAATCCAGGAAAAATAAATAAGATGGCTGGTCTGATTGTATGAACATGTAGTTTCATCATATATGGCAGCACAGAAGTATGCACTACTAATAGTGGCACATGTGCCATCCCCTGTCATTCTGCAAGGCACATAAAGACATGCCTTTACACTCAAATGATTAGTAGTCAGATGAGTCTGGTTACTAGTACTATCATTCCTCCTAGTTACAGAGTCTTGCAATGGAGAATCCATGTTGTATGGACTACTAGAGCTCAAATAAGACCAATGCCAAATGCATATACTGTACATATGACCAGAACTAGATGAAACCCTTGGCTCACAAGGCATGTGTACTATTTGGTGTGACTTTTGATGCAATCTTCTTATGCTGGAGAGCCTCATGCAAATGTCACCCTTGCCTTATTACACTACCATAATGCCTGTTGTGTACACTATTATAGGAGCTATGTCACAATGCCAAACTGTAAAGTGAGTACCAATGAGCAAGACATTCACATTCAGACTGATATTCCATATCCCTTATGCTACCTCATTTCCCATGGATCTGCTTTGTACCATCCAACACCTACTGTTGTCTCTGAGCATGGCGAGGTATGTTATACATATCCTTATCCCTGTGCCACTTTGTAATGTAGTCAGCTTAGCTAAATGTAATCCAAACATATGCACAGTAGAACGGTAAATGCATAGTCATTCAAAAGGTGGTGGACTCATTACACAACAGTGTACCTGCTGATAGCAAGCATGCATAAGGTGTGAATGGCACAGTAATTTTTGTTCATATCAAATCAGTAGTAAGAACATGCATACAATGACATAGTACCTAAATATCTTCACTGTCCTCTTTGTTGGAAGTAGGAATGATCTCTGCACTCTTTGGTAAAACACATTTGTGTAAGGAGTGGACCTTCTTCTGTGGTCATATGTTTTCCTTGCCACTGGTGGGGGCTTTGCACTTCCAGGAGACTCCTGCATCTGAACATTTCTTTCGAGGCTTCCATACTGCTTTGCCAGCTGCATGACAAGTATTAAGCTCAGTGATAAAAAGTTCAAGCTTGTTCTTGGATAACTTCTTCCAGAAGCAGGAGCCACTGTGCAGGGCATCACAAAGCTTTTGGGCTTCACCAACAGTGCCAATTGTCGATGGGTTTGTGAATTTCACACCATTGGGCCATCCCACCAAGTGGACCCCATATGTCTCAACAATGACAGTCTCATAGCTGTGATAGTTCATGACAATGTGCTTTTTGTTTGTGATCCTCTCTATTACAGGGGCATTAGTCATGAAGTTTGTTCATCATTCTTTGACATACCAAGGCCAGATGAGATAGCTTTGGTGATTTGCTTGTGGAGGTTTCCAAGAGAGTCATGCTCAATGAGATCTGACATTGTGAGTCAGCACAACAAGGTTAAGGAAAAATAAGAGACATACTTTGATTCTGAGTGCAGGCCCATTGCTCATATTGATGAGCAACATCCACAATCTGGTGCCCAAAAACATCCTCCCAAAACTCTGCAGAGTTGTCCATTGTATTCCAAGTTGATTGAATAGAGTTGTTGATGTGGCCTTGCATGACTAGCAATGTAGCATAGATGCCAGTGCAATTGCAGAGGCCACGGAGAGTGGTGATAGTAGTCAGGCAATCACGGTATGTGCATTGATATATCTGCTTACCTCTTTGGCAATTTTGTTGGTGGTTGCCAGTACATCTTGGGCAGCTGCAACATTGTTTGCCTGAACACCATGTACCTTTGTGTTGTGATGATCATTGAGGGCAGTAATATATTGGTCCATTTCTTCTTGTGTGAGGTTCTGCAGTTGCTTGCCTTCCTTTACCATTTGCTGGATCTCTTTCAACAAATACTTGGATCTGGACAGATGGTCTATGTGAGCATTGAGTAGCATCAAGCAACTAGATGGGAAGAGACATACCTGCATTGACCTCCAAAGCCTTTGCATGGAGCAGAGCATTATGCTGTTGTACCTTTTGAGAGCTATGGTAATGAGTCTGGCCACCTACTATGCCCTTCAAATACTCCACCATCACATTGTGCCTCAACACAATTTCCTCCAGCTTCAAGGCTTGTTGAGTGAGATACTCCTGCACAGCTTTATCCAGGAGGGCTTTCTTCATGACTCACTGCTCATGCACATTTGCCCAGGATGCTTTCTGAGCTTCTGAGATCTGTCTGGAAGGGTGTGGTTGAATAATCCATGCACCTGGGTTACATGTAGCCCAAGTGGAGACATCACATATCCCTTCATTGACTGGCACCTTGGGACAGTCTGTATCTTTGGCATTCTCCTCAAGAGCTTGATCAGCACCAGGTAAATATGAGACAAAGGAATCTCACACCATGACAGAGCCCATGGCACCACTTACATTGCTTCCAGATGAAGGTCCAAGGTTGCCACTAGCTGGCATCAAGCTTGGGGGAAAGAGAGGGGTGCCTGACAAGGGTTGGCTATCAGCCACAACACAACCATGTTCACTGGCACTGGACAGAATGGGTGGAGGTTCCTGGTTCATAGTAGATTGCAATGGTGGAAATGAAGGGTCCCAAGAGTTGTTTGAGTTGGCATCAAGAAAATCATATATGGTATTGTCCAGGTCAAGCTGGTCAATGAGTGAAGGGGGAATCACAGGGCAAAGTGGCATGACCATTCTGGGGGTGTGGAATGATGGCATAACTGGCATGCTGGAGCTTGTGTCGCTAACACTAGCATTTGGTTGTGACAGGTTACCTAGCAGGGGAGTAGAAAAGTTAGTTCAAGCTGGAACACAACATACAAATACCATCTGGGAAGTGAAACAGAAGAGAAAAGTGTCAATGAATTCTTACTGCACTCCATAGTGGCTGATAGACCAGAGAAATTGTATTCCCCATCCAAAGCCCATGGACATGGGGGTACAGGCAAAGTGCCTGACATTGGCTGTGGTAAATTGAGGGAAGAGGATGGTTGGGCCATGTAGTCACAACATGAAGCTTGTTGATTGTCTTGTTTTTCAGACTTGACATGATACATGTGCACATATTGCCCATATATTTGACAGGTATGATTGCTGTCACTCAGAACATCTCATAACCAGTCACATGAAAGCACCACCCATCTGTATGGGTTGTAAATCTCAAGGTCTCATCTACATGGAATGAAAAGGAGGTACCTGAGCTTCATATCTAATGCAGGTGAGGAAAGTATGTGGAGACCACTGCTATTTATAATCACCCCCAAGAAATAATGGAGGGATGGAGAGGGGTCAGCATAAAAAGCCTTGGAAAACACATGGGATATGATGCACACCTATCATAAGAAGGTACTATCTGCTATAAGTACATGAGTTCATGAACATCAAGCACATGTACCTGTGACTTACTCTCTTGAACTTGGGCCCAGTGAGACAGAGAGAAGGTCATGATGGGTCTCCATACTGTGATGGCTTTTAATCAAGTCAGGCTGGACTGTGAGCAGGGTAACCATCCCTTCCCATGGCAAGAACAAGTACATATATCATACCAGAATGGTGGGCCTGTGAGCTGTGTGACCATCTGTTTCAGACAGTGAAAATCAATGTACCATACTGCAGCAAGTGCATGCAAAATAACAAAAACATGCAAAAAAGACTTACTCTCATTTGAATAGACCACCAGCTTGACTGGTGATGAGTCATGTGATTGCCTTGTGCCATTCTGCTGAAGCTAGAGTATACTGTGAATTTGAGTAGTGTGGCAAGAGATCATAACTGAAGAAAATTCCAACTCACCTATTAAGCAGCACACCAATAGAGGATAGAAAAGCAAGGAGAATGGCTTGTTGCAATATGTTGACCTGCCACCAGAGTCAGTAGATTTTGACAAAATGAGATGGCAACTGCCATCAATGGAGTTACACAAATCTCAGCAACTACCAGACACTACCTTTGGCAAAAGCTGCAGCAACTACCATATCACACTTGAGGGTGCTTATCTAATGCTTTGTCAGAGCTGAGCTGGTGTTGGAGTTTGAATATTGGCAGGTGGCTGTGCAGCACAGCCACATAGGGGTGTGAATTTTCACTGCCACACTGTGGGGTAATTGCACTGCCACAGTCTGGCAGGTGCCAATGAAAATGTGACCAATGCTGGGATTGAACCCAGGACCTCATTGGTAATCACTACCATTATAACCACTACACTATTTGGCTTATTACAATTGTAGGCACTTAGTACATTACCACAACCAATTGCTTATGTAATCCAAAAAGCGGACTACACACCCTGGTTTTCTGCTTCACCACACTTGTTCCCTGGGTTGTATAATATTCTAATTCATTCCAATGTAATGTGGGCATCATATTTGTTATATCTGTACATAATTTTGTTCCAATCCAGTGCCCAACATGGCTGTACATATAAATAGGGGTAAAAATGCGAATCATGTTCCCAATTGTGCACTTCTGGACATATCATGATGAAAATTTAACCCTAGCCTGCCCTACTAAATATCTACAACATATATCAGTCACAGATTGTTGGGATGAGCCAATCCAGAGATATGATCAGAGCTCCTCCTCCCCAATGTATGTACTGGGGAATTAAATCATCTCTCCTGCTGGAATTTCTGGTGCATGGGGATGATGAAGGGTACATAGTACAATGTCCCTGCAAAAGGATCTGGCAGGTTTACTAGCAGGATGAGGTCAGACACTGTATTTATGGAATTTTATTGATGTGGCCACCAGTGGCCTCCTTCCAAGATGATTTAACACCTGGGGAAGGTGACTAGGCATATTGTCTACCAATCTACCAAGTTTCAGCCAGATCCAATAAGTATTGAAGGAGCAGGAAGCAAGCTGAGGTTTTTGGAGTGTGGGACAGTGGGCAAAGATGTTAGGAGACTTGGAAAGCATGTCAAAAACTTGTAATAGCACACCACACAATGGAGTGATTGAAAAAATAAGTACATAGCTGGATTCCTACTTTGATTCTGCACTGCCCACAACCATTTTTGCATCACCAAACCAGCCCAGTGTGTTTGGGATTATTCTCCTACAGATCTTGTGCAGTCTATGCAGTTTATTGCACATGCAATGCACATCAACTAGTTTGCACTTTTGTGGAAATATAGCTATCATATTATGGTAAAAGTTTGTCTGGAGTTGATTCAGGAGTGCTCCTACATACATTCTACAAACTATCTTAGCTGCAGAGCCATTCTATGGTGTGTTGTTACAAGTCTCTTAAATCTTCACCCACTTTCCCATGCTCCAAAAACCTCAGCTTGCTTCCTGCTCCTTCAATACTTATTGGATCTGGCTGAAACTTGGTAGATTGGTAGACAATATGCCTAGTCACCTTCCCCAGGTGTTAAATCATCTTGGAAGGAGGCCACTGGTGGCCACATCAATAAAATTCCATAAATACAGTGTCTGACCACATCCTACTAGTAAACCTGCCAGATCCTCTTGCAGGGACATTGTACTATGTACCCTTCATCATCCCCATGCACCAGAAATCCCAGAAGGAGGGTGGATCTAATTCCCCAGCACATACATTGGGGAGGAGGAGATCTAATCATATCTCTGGATTGGCTGATCCTGATACTCTGTGCTTGATATATGTTGTAGATATATTCTAGGGCAAGCTGGGATTAAATCTTCATTTTGATATGTTGAGAAATGTACAATTGGGAACATAATTCGCATTTTTACCCCTATTTATATGTACAGCCATGTTAGGCACTAAATTGGGACAAAATTATGTACAGATATAACAAATATCATGCCCCATTACATTGGAATGAAGTAGAATATCATACAACCCAACAAACAGGTGTGGTGAAGCAAAAACCCAGGGTATGTAGTCCGCTTTTTTGATTACATCAGCATACTGGCAGGTGGAGTGGCTGTGCTAAAAAAGCAAAGACTCTTGAAAATTTTAGTATTTCATTAATATCTCAGTCAAAAATACAGATCTGGCTGATGTAAGCATAGTCCCGTGATCCTCTTGACCTGGGCTACAACTTTGGTTTCAGTCTCAATCTTTTCAACCTTTATGTTGCTCTGTCAAGAAGCTCAGGGCACAATACTATTCACCTTTTAAGAGACTTTGATGAGAGTTGTTTCTGAGTGCTCACTCTGCAGACTTGCTTGCTGAGGAAGATTGCCTGCATTTGTTGGAGGAGGAGACCTGGAAGTGGTGGGTACAGATAATGACAGATAATTGACAACCACCCACTTGTTTTCATTTTGTCATTGGTCAGCTGCCACTTTTGCATGGTGAGCTCAGCACCTGTCAGATGCACCATGCAACCACCAGTGTCAGTCACCACACAAAAACATGCTACATACACAAATCAATTGCACATAACACATGGGAAATTTCAATATTGTGACATGGGTAAAAGATAGTTCAGAAAGTAATTGTAGAACATTATATTCTGATACAATATTATCTATTTTGTATAATTTATTATTTTGAGGTGGGTCTGAATGTGTTTGAAACATATAATATTTCACAATTGTATTCTGAATTATATTCTACACATGGCAGAATCTTGAAATTTCCAGTGTAACCATTTTTACAGATGCAGTGTCATAGCAATATGGACATACACTGGAAATTTCAATATTTTGACATCTGTAGAATATAATTCAGAATACAATTGTAAAATATTATGTGTTACAAATATGTACATTTGGCCACATCTCAAAATATAAAATTATACAAACCAGATAATACTTTAGCAGAATATAATATTTTACAATTGGCTTCTGAATTGTCTTCTATACATGTCAAAATACTGAAATTTCCCATGTGCAAGGAATGTCATGTAAGGTAATAGAAAGCTAGTGTCCTGAGCCCCCTTTGGAGAGGAAATTCATCAAGAAAAAAGTACAAACCTGAAACCTGTCAGTAATGGGATCTCAGTGACAGCAGAGGGCAGAGAAGGTACATTTGGACAAGAGGCCCATGCCATATTGCATTGCTAGGAATAAGTGCACAGGGTGAGTGCTGCATGTTGCTCTTGCTAAGGTGCTGGTGGCAATGGCTGATCCATAAGAGGAAGGACTTTCAGTGGTCCAATGGTTCCCATGGCAAATATGGTGCATAGAAACCTTGCCAAGCAAGGTAATATCTCAGTCAAAAATACAGATCTGGCTGATGTAAGCATAGTCCCATGATCCTCTCGACCTGGGCTACAATTTTGGTTTCAGTGTGGCTGTGCAAAAAAATACAAAGACTCATGAAATTTTTAGTATTTTGTTAATATCTCATAAAGATCTCACTTAAGTAAGCATACTCCCGTGATCCCTGCAATGCAGGCTACAATTTTGGTTTTTGGGTGTGGCTGTGCTATATTACATAATACTTGATTTTTGAACTCTGACAGAGGCTGGCTGCGAGATTTTTGTTAGGGGCCATTTGCCTAATTGGGACACTGGTAGTTGCTGAGATTTGTGTAATTTGATCACTGGTAATTACAGGGCTCATTTTGCCAAAATCAACTGACACAGCTTGACCTGCCAACAACCTCCAAGTCAATGCTTCATGCTTCAGTCATGTTATTGTACAACTCCATTTGGAAGGTACATCTTGAACGTGAAGTCTTTGGATCGAAAATTATAGTAACAAAGCCACATACTGTCCTATAGAATACACTGTCCAAGCAGAGGAAAAGATCTGCATGCCATAGAATATGAGAGTGCAAATGTGATGGTAACAGATATTAGCATGGACCTCTTGACTGGAGTCTCGATGTACCAATTTACTGTAAAACTCTACTCCATGTTTGCTGTGACAAGTGACATCAGCCCAGTGAATTAACACATGGAAAATTTCAATATTTTGCTGTTTATAGAAGATAATTCAAAAGCCAATTGTAAAATATTATATGCTGCTAAAGTATTATCTGGTTTGTGTAATTTTATATTTTGAGGTGTGTCTGAATGTATTTGTAACATATAATATTTTACAATTGTATTCTGAATTATATTCTACACATGTCAAAATATTGAAATTTCCAGTGTATTTCCATATTTGCCAACTTGGTGTGTTTGTGCAACTGCCAATCTGGGCCATATTACTAAATAGTAAACCAACCGGTAACCCTAACAATGGCTACATCAGAAATTTCAAGATTTTGCCATGGGTAGAACATAATTCAGAATACAATTGTGAAATATTATATGTTGCAAACCCATTCAGATCCACCTCAGAATAATAAATTACACAAAACAGATAATACTGTATCAGAATATAATGTTCTACAATTACTTTCTGAATTATCTTCTACCTCTGTCACAATATTGAAATTTCCCATGTGTAATACATATTGGCAGCTGGGATATTGTGATGCCAATAATTATGAACACTATGCTAGTTGTACTTGGTGTCTAAGTGTGTAGAAAAACCCAGAGCACAGGTGACTCAGCTGTTCTCGAGATATGCATGTTCACCATTAGTGACAATGAGCATGGGGCATGCCCACTATCAGGCAGCATCAGCACACCAGCACATCACAGGACAACTCAATTTGTTTAATCTGTATGTTGCATTGTCTGGAAGTTCGGGACATGACACCATCCAACTTTTGAGAGACTTGATTCTATGTACTCTGACCCCAATGTTGAGTGCAAATAGCCTAGTAACCGAGTACTGACATCACCTGTTAGTGAGCATGCATGATTGAAGTATGACATATGATTTCAGCTGTACCATTTACTTCACATATACATAGTTGCAACCACCATGTCAGTGTCTGTGCATCTAATGCTGCCAAATGATCATCCTCTGCAAGAAGCTCTGGGGAATGCATCTTTAGAAAAATACTATGATTGAGATCTGCATGCTCACTGTCAGTGACAAGGAGCACAGGGGTGTGCCCATTGTGACAGATGACCTTGAGACTGTGGCCCATGGCATGAGTAGCTTAGTCATGTGGTAAGTGTACTCTACACTGGTGTTGGAGTACATAGGTAAAAACCCGAGCACAAATTAGTCAGCTGTTATTGAGATATGTGTGCTCACTATTGGTGACAATGAGCATGGGGGCATGCTCACTGTGACAGGTGATGTCAGCACTCCAGCAGGTGGTGCCTTGTTATAAATTAAGCCTTCATTAGTTACATAATATGTCACTATGGTAGTTACACTCTACATTGGTGTCAGAGTATGTAGAAAAAAACCTGAGCACAAATTAGTCAGCCATTATTGAGATACATGTGCTTGCTATTGGTGACAATGAGCATGGGGGCGTGCTCACTGTGACAGGTGATGTCAGTACTCTGGCAGGTGATGCCTTTGTTACTTCATTACTGTCTTTTTCATGTGACTTGTCACCTGTGAGAAATTACATCAAAAAAGATGCCCCAACCTTCAGTGCTCTCTAACTCACTGATGCCAATGTGGAATTTGACAAAAACCATACCATTCAACTTGGACTGGTCAGGTGCATCCATCTACAAGGGTCTGAACAACAAATTCGACAATTTTAAATTTCAGAATTTTGAGGATCTTGGGATTTGCAGATAAGGTATGTCTGGGCTTCTCTGCAGCTGTCTGAGGCTTGGAATGGCATTGTAGGCATGCCCCAGGGTCTGAAAACTGGTGTGAACATCCAATGGGCAATTGTATGGCTCTCCAAGTTTCTCTATCATGAAAGGATTGGGATGTGCTTCAATCTCTCAACTTGCATGGTTCAGTGAGTTTGTTTCCACTTCCATTATGACACTCATACTCCTCCATTGGCTCAAGGTGCAGTTCCTGGCTGCATGGGGATCATCTGGCCACCATTTCTTCATATCTGCACTTGCTTCCAAGGTTATCTGCGACAATACCTATTCAAACAAGTCTTGATCTACTGCCACACATTGAAGGGATGTTTTAGCTGTGCAAGATCAGCTGTGGGGAGTGTGAGATGTGCTAGTATCTGGAATGGATACTCAGCATTATTTTTCTTTGTGGGTGATGTTGTAGCATTTCTAGTGATGGACTACAGGCTTCATTGCACTTTAGTCTGAAATAACATAGCTGCATGAGGAAAAGTCATGCATGGTTGTTCAAGTTTCCTGAATTTTCTGTGCTACTAGTTACTATGCTGAAAGGAATAGCTGCTGGCCATGACAAGAAAACAAAATGGGGTGGTCTATTGAGCAACTTCCACAAATTGGTGCCTGATACTAATTGTCAATAGGTAAGACATGCTTCCCCACTTTTACAGCCTGTATGTCCATGTCCATGTATGACCTGATGACGAGAGCAGTCTCAACCTCCACCCCTAGCCATGCCTGAAGAGTTTCCACTGGGGCATAGTCACATGAAAGTTGTGCAATGTTGAGGAATCCTTTCGCTCATAAGACAGGTCCAAAGGTAGAAAAATTCACAGTAACATCAGCATGTGGATCAGGCTGTAGGCATTCATCAAGAAATGAGAACCAACATATAATGTCAGGAAATGACACCATCTCAGGTGCCTGAGGTAGATCCTCATTTGGTAGGTCCACTGTCAGTAGAGATGGCATGGCAGGGTGTGACATATGTCCAGTGGACATGTGAGGGGGCAGCAATGATCCCAGGGGCATAGGTGGATATCCAGGGTAACCTTGTTGCATGCCCCATGGTGTGGCAGGTGGTACAATGATCACAGGAGGGGGGGCATATGCATATGGTGCAGGCATGGGCATAGCAGCAGGCATGGGCTGCATTGTGTGACCAGCTGCCTCAAGCTCATCATTTGACTTCGACCTCTTTGTCAATGGAAGCAAGGCAAGCAGTTTTTCATTGACTGTGGCAGTCTTTTGCATCTAATTTGCACATAAATATTAGTAGCATGTCAAGAAAATGAAATCATGGAATAGACCTATGATCTGCAGTGCCCAAGCTGCAATATGGTTGTGTGTCAAGGCATAACAATCAGTTGAATTCTTGGTGTGATAGCAGTAGATGGGACTCTCAGGTCCCTTTGAGTGAGTGTTGCACCAGTATCGCTCATGGAGTGCTTCAATACAATCCTGCTGTTCATCAGCCCCATCCAACTCATTTGATGACCTCTGAGTCTGTTTCAATGAAGATCCAGCAATGTTTTGTGTGGTTCCCTTTGCATGCTGAAAATATAGTATAAGCAATGTGAAATGGCTTGCACATGTACATACTGCTTTATGAGAGTTTGTGGTGGATGTATGAGCAGGCCGCTCCACTACACTGTCATTCCCTGAGTCCTCAAAGATTACATGAATGGGCTTGAGCAATTGAGTCGATAAATGTCCACTGGGGAGGTACTGAGGCACGATAAGTGGTTGCAAGCAATCTTTGAATATATCTAGTTCTTCATCTGACTGTATCAATGTAAATAGAGTCTTCACCTTGTCAGAATCCAGCTGATATTGCAGCTGGATATGTCATGCATGCTGGTTTAGCTTTTCTGCAACCATTTCACAAAGCCCTTCAAGTGTAATGGACAATAGGATAGCAAATGGAATGCTTGATACCTTTGAGCCTTGAGAATGCTGGATGCAAAATTGGATCTTGAAGACTGGTGGATTGTTTGTAAGTCTTATGCAAGGTAATTTGATAACATACTACATGTCTTTGGATGATTGTGATCATCTGAACTTGTAGGTAGCATTGCTTCTGAACTACACTTGTTTCCCTTGCCTGAAGATTTTGTATGTTGTGTCTTTTGAGCTGGCACCCTCTTTGCCTGCAGCTTGGTACTAGGGAGTTGCTGTTGAACCATAGCCAGCAGACCATCATCTGATGACTCTTCATCCTCATTCTCATGATCCTCACCATCACTCTTGACACCTGACAGCTCCAGCTCATTATCATCTTGATGATGAATATAACCAAAGAGAAATTCTTTTGCATCTGAATTAGTATCATCAGTACCAGCATCATCAATGTGATTGTCCTCAGGAAAAGACATAGTGAAGTGATTGTAGAACTTGGGCAATGGCAGGGGCAGAGGCTTGAAATGATCAGATTGTGATTCATCAACCTTGGGAACAGACATGAGGTTGACTGTTGAACTAACAGGCTCATGGAAGGATGAAGTCAAATGTTGGCACTTGCCAGATTGAGTACTAGAGCCTATAGATGGAGGGGGCCTTGACTGGCATACAGGCTCCCAGTCTGAACCTTGACTAGTAGACATACTTCGCTGAATTTGAGAATGACTGCCTTGCCAATTTCTGCCAGGCACAGCAGGTTGACTGAGGTCAAGAGGGGGGGTGCTGTTGCCATGGGAACGTGTACAGCTCTCTTGAATGATGCAATCCTCAGGATGTCCACACTCGATGCATATCAACATGCAATAGCACTAGGTGCAAAATCACAGCACACCTTGCATGAGTGACAAGCTGAGCATGCTCCTTGTTTGGCTGTTAGCACATTCATCAGCATCAACAGACAGTGCTAGATACTAGTAGTATGTATGCTCACCATTTGTATCAGCCTCTACTGGATCAGCCAATTTCTTCTGCTTCTTGGGAGACATGAAGTCAGTGATAGTGAACCATGAACATCAATGCTCAAGGATGGAGCAATGTGCTGTCCAGCTTTTATACAGGGTGGCCTCATGCTCTGTGAGGCAATGCCTTGAATTGAGTCAGTTATTTGTTGCATGGGTCTCAACATGTTGGGGCAAAATATCAGGAGAACTAGGGCTGCTGCGACAGGTGAGGCATGGCCTTTGGGGCAGCTGCAGAGCAGAGAGCAGCTGGGGGAGCTAGTCTGAGCTGAGCTGACTGGGAGCCTGCTATTTCTATTAGTATGTACATGCCCACCCTAGTGAACTGCTTACCCCTTGATGTCAAGTCTCAGGCAAAGGCATCCATCATGCCAAGTGTGATAGAGGCTGCACTGGCACTGCTACCCAGCTTAACATAGTACCCAATATTAGGAGTTGAAGGCATCCATAGCAGAATGCTAGCAAACATAGTACATACTGGAAACTGCTATCAGAGATAGTCACTATGGCCCCAGCTGTTTTGATCACCTGTCCACTTGTCAAACTCAGCATCAGTTTGCATAACAAACATTGCCCACCTCCCAACATAGTTCAGGTTGAAGTGGATTGTCTCGCTAGAGCAAAAGACTGCAAAGTCACCATTTTGCAGCTCCAGCACCAGGCCTTGTTCATGGAGCACCAAGCCACCACCTGAGAAGTTGCCAATAGCCAGAGCTAAGCAGAGGTTTTTGTCAAATTGATCCTGGTGTGCCTCCATTTGAACATTGATATTGATGACCAAAGAAATGAATGGCTCCACTGCAGAAACAGTGTTCCCTGGCAGGCTCTCTGCTACTTGTGCCAGTGCCTCATACTCTGCCTCTGGCAGGTGGACCTGTAGCTTGCAGGGCACATCATAGGCTGCTCGAGCTCCATAAAAGGTGAAGGGTCCTACCATGCTCCCAATCCACACAAAAACATCTTGAAAGCCTCTGTCAGCCTGTCAAACAGCTGCCCATACTCAGCCATGTCCCTGGAAGGGTAGGGTAGCATCTGCCAAGTATTTGTTCTTGAGTTTTCTGAGGTGAAGTTCATAGGGATGAACATTGCTAGGAGCATCATTGCCCTGAGGATGTGAGTTCTTGGCTGCATACCAGAGTACAAATAGCACACCTTGGTAGTATACCTGTTGTACCAGCTAAAGTGAAGGCAGTCAAAAGGTGGAGGAGTATTGTCACCTGCTGGGAGAGAGGATGGTCGAGCAGTGAACAAGTCTGGACCATCCAAGCAAGCAATGAGTGAAGGAAATAGCAGGTCTTTCATGCCCTTGGGCATGGCCATGCAGACGAATGCCATCAAAGAACCATCATTGTTTTGAAGCTCCAGGGCACTATAGGTGAATATTTCAGCACATGCAGAGCAGACTTCTGGCAGGACAAAAACTCCCTACCCCTCAATTGCTGACATGGGGATGTGAATGTATGCATCCTTGGATGCCTTGTATCCATTTGGATAAAAATCTTGTAGCTGGAGTTCCTGTCAGCAAAAGCTGGTCTCATCACCTTGTAGACATGTGCACCAGTTTACGAAGCCCCAGGACACTTTGCACTGACCTGCCTTGCTTGGCCTTTCCACGATACAAGTTAGTCCAGGTGACATTTCCTTGCTGGTTGTGTTGGGCAGGGAAGCAAGTGTTGAGGGTGTGGAAGTGGGAATAGCACATCTTGATAATGGTAACATCAAGGGGCATTGGGTCAGGTAAAGCAGGGTGGGGATGAATATCAGCTGACTGGGAGGGCTGAGGAGAGAAGGCAGTGCCAGCAGCACTGCAGTTCAAGTAAGTAGATACTGCTTTGGAGATTGAAATGTACCAGCCATCCTCAGAGAAAACAGGACTGCATGACTGCCATGCAGAACTGCTCCTGGGAGGTGACTGCAATTCTCTGAAGCCATCAATTTCAGTACTACTTGGAAAGCATGAAGCAACTTACAAGGTTTTCAGGCCCCCCAAAACACAGTCAGATTCCTTAAAGGAGGTGCAATCCAACAAAGTCCCCCCAATCTTGATCAGGAGGGGCAGCTCCTCTCACATTTGAGCTATTGTTGGTATGATTCATTGCAGGATCAGCTCTTTCAACTCTGAGGATGCTGACAAGCAGATTAGGAATGTGAAAAGAAGCAAGCATACCAGGTTCTGCTGTTTGGGGAGACCTTAGCATAGTAGCTATGTCACTGTGCACCAGCCCATGCACCCTGCCTGCCACAGATTGCAGGCCAAGACCAGAGAGGAGAAGTAGTGAGTATACTGACCCACTGGCAGTGATTTGTCCAAACTTTGCTCCAGCAGCAAGCCACTCCTGAAAAGTTCAAAGAGTTGGGGCATTTTTCAAGGGATGAATGTGAGAGTGGTAGAATTTTGTCATTGAAGGAACAACATGCTTGCTGCGCTTGCCTGGGTCCACTTCTGCATTGACCAATCTGTAAAAAGATAGAGTCTCTAGTGTGAAACCAATGAATGAGCAGGCTATATAGTACTCACTCTTGATATATGAAAGAAAGCTGTATCCCTGCTAGCATCTGCAGGAACTGGCCTGTAACATCGCTCTCCCTCAAGGCCTGGCACCGTGATATGATGGACTCGAGATCGTTCCCCTCAAAGGTTTCTTGGCTGTTCACCAAGCTGTTCCTGATGGAGTTGATCCACAAAGCAGGACTTTGAAGTGGAGAATCATAGTGCATGCTGGCTAGTGCTGAAATAACGGAATGGGAAGTGGTGTTCAATGCCCTCACAAAGATGCTGCTAGCTTTCCATTGTCCACCAGAGCATAAGGTCATGCCATTTCATGTGCAAGCAGAAGGGTTTGGGTGTGAGGGACTACCATCTGGAGAGGGCCTGGCCACTGTTTTTGGCAATGGTAAGGCATCCTCTGAGTCAACTTCATTACTTAACAGTGGTGCCAATTTTTTTCTCAAGGTTACAGCTTCTCCTGCTGGCTCCAGGTGACCCAAGGCTTGGTATACCAATGTGACTTCCTCATTCATCAAGGACAGCAAGACAGACATCTGAAAATCTGGAGTCATATGAGGGGTAGAATGAAGGGGAAAGGTGAGCCTAAGCCTTCACTAGGAAAGAGAGTTGAGCTCACCATGTGCAGAGGTTCCGCACATGACAAGCTTGCCACTTACTGCATAAGGTGAGTTGTTCTCATGCCCCAATGCCAGTGCACCCAGCTCAAGCACCACTAGACTGCACAGCACAGGCTATCCCATGCCATTCAAAAGCAGCCATACATTGGCCTAAGATAGTGCAGGGTGGGGAAATTGACTAACAGATATTGTGATAGGAGTGAGTGGCTGGTCCAAGCCATGGACATTCAAGGAGGACAAGAACTTTTAGAAGCTGAGCTCGTTGCAGTGCTTGCCCTGCTTAGTAAGCTCACCCTGTGCTGCCTGGAATGGTCTCAAGCTTATCATTATATTGTAGCTAGGCCTACCATGAATTCTTCCATCAATTGTTGCAAGTCTCTCACAAGCACACCAACTCAAGGTGAGCACTGCTGAAACATTACTTCACCAGTGCAGCAAAGTCAATCAAAAATGCCTGCAACGTCCACCCCATCACCAGCTTGCATGCATGGCAGATATCAGTAGGATTGCTGGCCCTACTTATATTGTACATGGCCCACTGTGTTTGGTGCATCAAAGCCTTATCCCAGCTACCTCTATGCAGGGGACTGCATTGCCCATGATGAAGAGCATACAGACAGGTTCACTGTTCAAGAACTTCTATGCTGTTAATTCCTCTGAACTAACAAGCAGAACAATGGGATGAAAGGTCACCCAGCTACAGCAGTGTCTGACCCTAATGCCTCCAGCCAAGCCAGGCCAGGCTGCCAATTGCAAGGATCAAGATTTTACTGAAAGAAAAAATCTCTGTCAGCTGTGTGGAGTGCATTTTTCTGGGTAAGTATTTGCACTAGTCTGTCAATTCAATTGTGCTCACACCTTTCTTGGTTTCTTCTTCTGGCTTCTCACTGTATGGGGGCCATTTCCATCATGCTGTGGTGAGAACTTCCTGCACATACAGCAGCCATTTTGGGCCCTTGGCAAAAGTATGACCCACAGTGCACATGGAATGGAAACTCTTCAAAATGCAGATGATGTGGACTGATGTTGAACAAGCCATGGGTGGGTAGGGTTTCACATGGAGACACTGTTCTGTATCTTTTGAAAATCAAAATGGCAAGCATTCACACTCCCTGCTTGATAGCATTCACTCTGAGCACAGATTCTACATGCAGGGGTTCTGCTCAGGTGTTGTAGATATGGCTGAGGAACAGCTGGCTGTCAATTGTGCTTCAGGGGGGCAACTTGGACCCGGATGTGCTTATTCCTGATATTAGCTGGTGGGTTTCTCTCATTCACATGCAATGGTAGGACTATGCACTTTATCACAAAAGGGACATTGACTTTGAAGATTGCATTGCTGAGCCACAGGGCCATCACCTCACCTGGCAAGCTGATAATGCACTCCAGACCACTGAGGAATTCCAACTCAATCTGGATGACCCTGGCTATGGATTTGATCTTGGCCCATCTGAGGGAACCTGACCTTGGGCTTGATTTTGGCGATGACCCAGCTAGCACTGTTAGCAGAAGTGCTGAAGTCAGGCATGATGCACCTTCCAAGTACCCATGACAGAGCCATCAAAGATCCGAGCACAGCCGCCATTGCTCAGGGCACTACAGTAAGAGCTGGGAGTTGGAGAGGCACTTAGCTCAGCTACTATTTTCAGGTGTGGACACCTCCTGCCTCCCCTGAATTCCTTTGCAAGGGGATAGAAAGAAAAGTGGCAGAGTCAAGGACACAGGGCTATTGATAGAACTCTGGACTAACTGTATACTCCAATTTGCCACCTCCAAATATATACCCAGCATATTTCCTCCTTTCCCCTTAGCACCCCCAGCTGTCTCCAGCCTACAAGACCTGGCCTTATTCTGAGGAGGCCAGCCACTTGCTGGAAGAGGCAAGCTCTAAATCTGGTGATGCACCCTCCTCACATTCCTGACATCTCTTCAAGCCTGAAAGGCACCAGAACCAATAGCAGGAAAAGGCAGTTTGCCAGACTGCTGCTTGCAATTCCTCTAGGAGCAAGGTCCAATCTGAAGGGAAAGTTGCCATTGTCAACAAGCCTCAGAGGTGAGCAACCCTGTCTGGTGCAGCTCCAGCATCTGCCTCCATCTCCACAGCCTGCAAGAGGAGCCACTATGCAGCCATGTCAAGCAGCTCATCAACTTGGTGCATATCTAGGTCTGGATACAATTGCTATAAGGAAGATTAGCCTGTATAGGTCACTTCAATGCAAATATGCCAAGGCACTTACCCCCTGTTCCCGTAGCAGACCATCCCCAAAGTGAATGTGGCTGTCCCTTTCTCTGAGTGAAATTTGGAAAGTAACCAAAGCCACAGAAATCCATTTCACATCTTCCATGACAATGGGACCAAACAAATAGTGATGTGGGGGTGTGAGCATGAATGCTGATCAAGGGGCTGCAGGCGAGAATGGAGGGGGTGAGTTTTAGGAGGAAGGCTTGAATTTGCTTCTCTGATAGAAATTGTCAATGCAGTGTCCAGCCCTGGGATGATATCTGCAGCTGCCCTAAGCTTTGTTTCCATATGAGGCTGCATGGAACTAAATCCACATTCCATCACCCAGGTGGGAACAGGGGAAAGAAACTGGGAGCAGAGATCAAGGCATAAATCCAGAACAATAGTGGTGGGGGACTCATCATCCTCAATTGCCAGATTGAAGTTGAGGACAGGGTGGTGGCCATGTGGCACATCGTCTGCACCAAGGGAATTCTTGTCAAGGAAGTATTGGATGCAGCCTGCAAAGGACTGAATGGGAGCCTCATGGATTGGATAGGGAGCCATTGCTATGACCTGGCAGGCTTCAGGTAAGTAAAGAAGTCTAGAAGGTGTAGTGGCTGACTAGCTACCTTGCAGAGGAAAGCCCTAGCAAAGTACTTACAGTGAGCAACAAAAATGTTGCAATGTTTGCAACATTTTGATTATGTGTATGATATCTTGGGATTGGTTGTGGCTGTGTTAATGCCATAGGGAAGGCAATTGTAGCCCTTTGTCCCAGCTTTCTATTGGTGGTTTTCCTAAGCTCAGGAGTGAAGTGGCTGTGATGGTATGGGCCAATTACTAAGGCCTATGCATTGCAACATTTTTGTTGCTGACATCATGGTGGATGCAATCTACAATGTGGAGTATGTATTCATGGCAGGAATGCCAGCTATTGATTACATAATATATTGCATGATCAATCCAATGATTTGTCAGCATGTAAACAAAGCCAAACATTGAACTTGCATCATTTATCCTCTATCCTGTACCACAACTCCCAAAACTGCCTATCTGGCTCATCGGGGTTACTCTCTCAGGGAAATGTCAGCAAAATCTGGTCCCCACAGCACTACCGTGAGTCGGGTGTATGGCCAGCACCATTTGTTCCTTAAAAAAGCTGCAAAAAGTCACCCCTGTGCTGTTTCCCCCACTAATGCCTGAGGGGTCTTGATGCTAATCTGTACTGGGAAAGCTGGAAATTCCATGGAGGTCAGTCTGGCACTTCAGGACATGAAGAGTGAACTAATATGCTCCCAACTAATGTATTTCTGCCAAAGAGAAGGTGGTACCAAGGTTGGGTTGAGCCATAGCCTCCTTTGCACACTGGGTGGTCATGGGTGGGATAGCCTACTGGGCTTCCAGGGTGCAGATTCCTTGCTGCAATGTGTCCCTCAGTGTTTCTATTGGTCACTAATGACCAAATGTTGCTTTCCCAGGCATCCACAGTTCAGTACAGGCCATATTCTTGCTGACCCTTGATGACCACCTAGTGTGCAAAGGAGGCTATGGCTCAACCCAACCTTGGTACCACCTTCTCTTTGGCAGAAATACATTATTTGGGAGCATATTAGTTCACTCTTCATGTCCTGAAGTGCCAGACTGACCTCCATGGAATTTCCAGCTTTCCCAGTACAGATTAGCATCAAGACCCCTCAGGCATTAGTGGGGGAAACAGCACAGGGGTGACTTTTTGCAGCTTTTTTAAGGAACAAATGGTGCTGGCCATACACCCGACTCACGGTAGTGCTGTGGGGACCAGATTTTGCTGACATTTCCCTGAGAGAGTAACCCCGATGAGCCAGATAGGCAGTTTTGGGAGTTGTGGTACAGGATAGAGGATAAATGATGCAAGTTCAATGTTTGGCTTTGTTTACATGCTGACAAATCATTGGATTGATCATGCAATATATTATGTAATCAATAGCTGGCATTCCTGCCATGAATACATACTCCACATTGTAGATTGCATCCACCATGATGTCAGCAACAAAAATGTTGCAATGCATAGGCCTTAGTAATTGGCCCATACCATCACAGCCACTTCACTCCTGAGCTTAGGAAAACCACCAATAGAAAGCTGGGACCAAGGGCTACAATTGTCTTCCCTATGGCATTAACACAGCCACAACCAATCCCAAGATATCATACACATAATCAAAATGTTGCAAACATTGCAACGTTTTTGTTGCTCACTGTACTTTGCTGGCATTTGATACTGTCTATAATCAGATGACAGAGAAACAATTTTGACAAACTCTTCTGGTGTCATGCTATTGAAAACCTGAGGATGGATCAGATTACTGCAGATAAGGTATGTAGCAGTCCTCACCTGAGAATCAACAAATGGAATTTGAAGAGCATGGATGATGGCAAGGCAGCAATCAAAAGACGGAGGGTTGGTGTCAACAAAGGGAGAGTTGTCTAGGATATGAAGGTCAGCAAAGTCCTCTGGGTGAACCTGTTCAGGGGTTGATGGTGCAGATGAAGTGCTAGAGTCAAGCAGGGATGTTGGCAAGTTCGATCTGTTGCTTGCCATATGTGTGGGAATGTGTGAATAGCACATGGCAGGCAGCATGCTGGTGGCTCTTTGTAATTTGTTGGGCAGCAGGGACATTTCTGAGTAAAAGTGCAGGCTGGGAGTATGCCTAGCAGTTGTGGATGGATATTAGAGTAGAGTTGGTGGGAAAGCTGAGGCAGTGATGCCATGGCTGCCCAAGGCATGATTATGTCAGACAAAGACATAACAGCTTTAGATTAGTAGCCAGAAGAACAGCAGTAGCTCCCCAAAAAGAGCTTGGTGTGCTAGGTAGTACCAGTACCATAGTAGTAGGTAGAGACCTAATGAGCAGCAGGAGGTAGCTGTGCTACAAGCCAGTGGGGAGAACCTAGACAGGGGGAGCTCTAGAGAGCTCAAGCTGGCTTCAAGCTGTAGCTTGAGCTTGAAAAGCTGTCAGCATGTGCAGCTTTTCCCACAGCTTGGCTCCTGATAGCTTGGCTCAAACTGATGTCAAGCTGCAGCTTGGAGCCAATAGAAGCTTGAGCTATGGCAACACTGAGAACTGATGTTGATTTTACATATTACAGATGCCATGCTATTTACTGAACATAATGTCTCAATGTACCAAAATGAAACATCACATAGTAGTAAAAACAACATGCTATGGTACTCTACACATACCCACAGTGAGAGAACCAACCATGTGAATCTTGAGGCAAAATTGAGTACAATGCTTCCAATAATGTGATATAAATCTCCTGATCTGACATATTTGTCATTGCCAATCAAGTGTATTCTCCATTGTGACGAAGATGATACTTCATCACTGAAAAGGCAAGTTCAATTGGGTTGAGATCAGGAGAGTATGGTGGTAGGAACTCACAGTGCATTCCTCTAAATTGACATTAGCACAGAATCAAACAATAAAATAAGTCACACCTTGACTTGATCAGTTCTGATATCAGGATGCTTGTGGATTCAACAATTGTCCATAACAATAATGGAGTTTGATGCCAGAAATGGCTCCATGTTGTCAAGGAGTTGTTTGATGAACATTGCAAAAGATTCTGTGCAAAATGACCCTTCAACTACACTGCAATGTAAAATTCCATCACAGAATGAGAGTGCCAGGAGAACTGAGAAGCTATAAAACAATTAGTCAATCAGACTTATTTACAACACCAACTTACTGCCAACTGCACACAAAAAAATGCTTTTCATTGAGCTGTGGTCCCTTTAATCAACCAAGCATGGCCACAGTATGTAGTGTGGTGATCAACAGAGCTTTCATCAACAAATACAAGTTGTCTGGCTTCATACTGGCCAATACAAGCAAGATATTCCAGTCATTTGCATGCAGATCTTTCTGCTGCAACCCATGTGATCTAAACAACCTAAATGTGTTTGTGTTGCATATTGAGCTGACTTGGGACAAACCTTTTTCATAGTAAACCCAGTGCTGTGAAGCATTCACCAAACAGATGAAAGTGAGACATTCACTCTGCAGTTTTGAGCTAAGATCTCATGGAGTTCATCCAAGTATAAATCCAGAGTCTTCTGTACAGTGCCCAAAAGGAACTGTGAGAGCAGGAAGGCAAGGCTTCAAACAATAGTAACACAGAATATAGAGAATGCTTACCTCAATGTCGATATCATGAAGGTGTTTACTTCTTGGCTTTTTTATCATTTCTTCATCCCCCTTGTCATTCGGTATTGTTCCAGTTGTGTGGAAATGGGAAAGAACTCGCTGAACTGTGCGAGTTGAGAGATTGAGGCACATTCCAATCCTTTCATGATTGAGAAACTTGGAGAGCCACATGATTGCCCATTGGATGTCCACACCAGTTTTCTGACCCTGGGGCATGCCTACAACACCATTCCAAGCCTCAGACAGCTGCAGAGAAGCCCAGACATACCTTATCTGCAAATCCTGAGATCCTCAAAATTCTGAAATTTAAAATTGTTGAATTTGTTGTTCAGACCCTTGTAGATGGATGCACCTGACCAGTCTGAGTTGAATGGTATGGTTTTCGTCAAATTCCACATTGGCATCAGTGAGTTAGAAAGCACCAACAGTTGGGGCATCTTTTCTGATGTAATTTCTCATGGGTGACAAGTCATGTGAAAAAGACAGTAATTACATAATATGTTACTATGGTACAGTAGTTACACTCTACATTGGTGTCGGAGTATGTAGAAAAAAACCCGAGTGCAAATTAGTCAGCTGTTATTGAGATATGCATGCTTGCTGTGACAGGTGATGTCAGTACTCCAGTGGGTGGTGCTGTTGTTATAATTAAGCTTTCATTAATTACATAATATGTTACTATGGTAGTTGCACTCTACAGCGGTGTCGGAGTACATAGAAGAAAGCCCGATCAAAAACTATTCAGCCATTCTCGAGATATGCGTGCTCGCCGTCGGCGACGATGAGCACGGGAGCGCGCTCGCTGTGACAGGCGACATCGGCACTTTGGCACATGGTGTCAGCATGTCAGTGACACAGTCACCCAAATATAGTAATATATTTGCTAATACTCTTTCGAAACTCAGATTAGAAGTCTCGCAATACTGAAGAAATATTGAAGGAGTGTGTATATAGGCTTATCCCCTGCGTGTTAGCAGTGTCATCATGAATTATTACCAAAGCTAATTAGTGTGTATATGTGGGATTCACAGGTGTTAAAAATTACACCATTGCATGGTAGTTGTTCCATAAAAAAGTCGAGTGGATCGTGGAAGTGCTGTCAAGATTAGTTGGCTTGTTCAGTTGACATACTTATGGGCTTTTATATTTGCCAGGCACTTAATGACTGCCCGCTGGGAGCTTCTCGACCCTTTCATTGTGCACAGGGGTGACCGGGTAAGTAAGTATTGCCACGTCACGGTTAGAAGGCGAAGGTTTAATAGAGTTGCCATGCTTCTATTCCTACAGCAGTTTTCACAGGTTGGCGGAAAAATCTGCTGGAGGTGTAAGACCCCAAGCGCACCTGAGTGGATTGACACAGGCTGAGTGCATGCCGGGTGGAATTTTGAACAAACATTTCGGTGTGCCGGCTTGGACATGCGTCATTTGTTGCACGTGCATTCTATGTCCATTTGTGTGGGAGAATATTGTCAATTCTGCAGCCTGCAGTGTACTGTTGCTGGTGACCGAAGTTCAAATTGAGTCAGAAACTAGCAGCTACAAAGTATCTTGCATACGATTTAGTTTTGAACTTTGTAGAACAAATGAGCCCTGCTAGCTCCGTATATTTCCCGCGGGTGTGCTCGGGGTCTCACACAGCTAGCTGAAATGAAAGATCTGTTCAGAGGCTGTTTTTTCAACTGAATATCGAGTTGGGGAGTGCGTCAATGGATCTCGACGCCTGAGACCCAAGCTAAACCCCTCGCCTTGCCGCACTGTTGAGGTTCAACTCCCGGATAAGTACTTGCCGCTGCCGCATGACAGGGTGAAGATGCCTCTCTTGTCGCCTTCATACACACAGCCCTTATCAGATCGAACCGAGTACATATGGGCGGAGCCTTTGATGGAATATTACTGTAATTGTCCAAGCTCGTATACAGGATGGCTCACCGGTAGCTGAACACACAGCAATGTTAAGATTTTAAACAAATTGATTCCGGGGCTTTTTGATTCGTCGCAGGTCCTACGTTCCACCTCAACCTACATGCCAAAGTTGTTCCCGTTGATTCGCCCTCTCGCTCGCTAGCCCCATTCGCTTTGTCGAGCCTTTCTTTGAAGCAATTCGTGACGGCCAACTCAACTCTAGTAAAACAGCTTGCGCTAAGGTCTGTGCTAAGGTGCTGCGAGCTCCTTTTCTCCACCTGAAACGCTGGTGAAATTTCAACCGCGCCACGGTAAACAACTCTCTGTTGATGCCCGATACCGTGCTTTCCAGCGGGATGTTGCGTCATGTCACCGAGCGGGACACCGCCGTTTTCGGAGGAAGCACTGCTGTGGAGTATTATTTCAGAGTCGCCTCCATGTCCATCGCTTTCTACGAGTGAGTACTAAATTTTCTTGGTATTAATCATGATTGCGATCCGTTTGCCAGCTACTTCCTGACGTTGCCCATCGAGTACCGTTTTTACCGCAGTCAACCTCATGTCTTGCGGATGAGGTAGTGTAACTCCCTTATCCCAACCACTGCGTGAACTAACGAAGTGTTGAATAGCCAGGCTTGCGTTTTGTTCATACTTATTCGGTGAGCAGTCTCCCCTCATTTCCCTGTACATGCTCACATCGAGCTGGTGAGCAGATACATCAGTATCATCACGATGATTGTCAGTAATTACGGAGCTTTTGCAACATCGTTTACAATAGAGTCCTGCCGTCAATACTACTACATATCACCCATTTTCAAAGGTGAGATTCCGGCAAGGTGCTATGCTTGCTTGTTCAACTCTCCTAGTTCTACAAACCATGGTATCGCAAGCTATCTTGGGGTTCAGGTTGGAATACACTTGCAAGTTCTGGTGATGATTCCCATCATCCCTTAGGACCTTCAATATCACTGGGAGAGACAAACGCATTCGGGATTTCCTTCTTGTGTGCTATACCATCGCGGTTACGGTTCGTCATTCTGGAACCCGTTTAACTTTGAGGCTGAAGTTTGAAGTCTACCCTTTTTATTAGTTTGAATGGTTTCTTAATCTGTATCATCGCACCCGTGAGACTGACTATCACGTACTCATATCGTAGTGATACTGATCATCAATTCCCAGCTGAAGCTATCAACGCAAGTTTGTTTATACATGAGTAGGAACTGACACGGCTTATCACGCGTTGCAGGGAAGGTGAGTCATCAGTGTTGTTCGGTACGTCGTCATTTGATCGATTGATTGATGACAGCTGTATCTCGGGCACCAGTTCCGGGAGTTCAGCCAGCTGGATTTTCTATCTAGTTGCCATCTGTTATGATCTAGTTACACTGGGTATTTCGACAGTACGATTGTTCGAATATGAAACACATTACAGTCGGTACGTGCCGTTCCACTTCCTTGGATGGTGAAGCTGACTAGCGATTCTGCGAGTAGTTTCAATCAATTGATCCGAGTGTAAGATCTGTGGCGAGTGGCCCGTAAAGTCATTCTAATGGGAAAGTGGTAGTTTACTATACGATGGCCTGATATTCTTCGTCGCGCTGACAGGTAAGGGTCTTCTCCCTTCATATGGCGGTACCGAGCTGAACGATCACAAGCCGTGAATGCCTTAAACCTCATCCTGTACCGGGGGACCAATGTAGTTGCCCAGGTAAGCTTTGACTTCTGTTGCAGAAATTATCACGACTTTCTCATTTGGTTATCGGCACCATAGTCCACAGCGTAAGTCATTCTGATTTGTGTGGTGCTGGGGCTTGTTCTCAGTTCATTCGTAGACCCTCACTTGGATATGCCGTGACCTGGATAATGAGCCAACGTATTCTGATTCATTTAAGGGGTGAGCGTCTCTCGACGCCATTGAATGACCTGCCCTGTGACAGTCACTTCCTAGAAGTAGCAGCTGAAAGGGAAGGAGGTTCACGCAGCATCACTATCCTCACACGACGTGCGGGTAGGGAGCAAGACGTGGAGTTGCCATCCCAGCCTCGAAAAAGTCAGGCTGACGGAAGACCTGACGGAGGGGTTGACGTTCGAATAACCGTACAACAAACCGTTACAGTTGACTACTCCGCAGACGAAGAGCTAGGCCCTCCATCTAGCAAGGAGACTAGATAATGATGGTCGGCATATATGAGAGTAAATATGTACCCGTTGATCTGTACGAACTTGCGATTACGTTCGATGAATTTTCTTGTGGTGTGTGAGGATCTGGTTCTTGGATGGATCGTCGTACAATATTGAGTTGTCAATATGTCATGCAGTCGGGGCTTCCGATTTGTCGGTACAAAGCTGCACAATTAACCCTTCGCGTGTGCGACCATGTCTATGATAACTATCCCTTCCCGAGCATGATTGGACACTGCAGTCGGAGCTCTTGCGAGTGCAGTGTGCGTGTCTACACTTGTTCGATCTTGGGGTGCCGATTCGGTTGCAGATACGCGGCCTTGGCCATCATTACTGCTACATCTTGTGCGATTCTTGCTGACATCCTATTCTTGATGCACAGCCTGCTCACACTGCAACCTGCTCGTCTACCAAGGTTTGAAATACGGTGCATAATTTGATGAGACATCCAGAGGAATATTTAGGAAATTGTTATTCATATACTGATGTTGGTAGGGCTAGAAAGTTCCACTGACACCTCATTACCGCGAACCTTCTCACACCACCACGAACAGGCGGGTAATTCTGAATGCACATAGGATGATGCATGTTAAACTCTGGCTTAGGAGATCGTTACATCACATACCTCCTAGGATCAACCAGACAACACCGAACCCGCAGCTTCTGCATCACCTATCAAAGTGGTGATAGGACTCTTGACCTGCTGCTCCTCAACTGACTTCTGCACTTTGCCCAAGCACTTTGGCATTCGCCAAGCCTTGCGGTGTAAATCAATGCCTCCCGTCTGTGATCTCTCTTCGCCGGCCTTAAAATGAGCATCGGCCGTCTTACATATACCCTGCAAAGTCGTGTAGGGTCCATTGTATCCCAGGCCACCGTCGGAGGGAGAAAGACGTGCCCTGGTGTCATCGACGATCAGATGCACGTTAGAAGCTGCAAACGAAGACGGTTGTAATTTGATGAGATCTCGACCAATCGACGGTAGGATTCGAGCGATAGCACGACCAAAGACAGAGTTTGACGTCGAAAGTAAGGTTTTGGAAACGTAAAGCACTTCGATGATGTGTGCAAGGGATAGCATAAGGGTGGGAGAACAGCTTGGGAACTTGCACTCGCTATCCAGCGTTGAGAGGCTGAGACACACGTCCGCAACAGTGCACGGCGGCCCCATGTCCGTAACGGTAAAAGCTTGACCTCCAATATCTGGATTCGCCCCTCCTTTCTCCAGTTCGATCAGTCGCTGCTCATAGCATAGGTGTGCCAGGGCGCAATTCTCCACGTAAACACAGGATTGCAGGACGTTCTTAAACCATGTAGGATTAAACTTGCGAACAAGGTACGCGCCGCACATAATGTCACCACCAGGACCAAAAACACCGTTCCCTGGTCGGATGCAACCAGTTCTTAAGATGCGAGGTCCCCCAGTCTGTGATCCATCCGCGGCTCGAACAGCTTGTTCGGCCAGCCTCTTGGACGCAGCGTAGTTGGAGGAAAAGTGCTCGTGACGCTTTGGTATAAGATTGTCATCATCATTGATGACTTGGACAAAAAACTGGGGGCGTGTCTCCCATGGCCACAGCCATCCACGCATGCGCCTAATTGCAACAGCTGTTGAGGAAGTGTAAACCAGGATACTAGCACCGATATCCTTTGAAGCCATGATAACGTTCTTGGTACCCTCATAGTTGATATCCGTTGAGCGGGAGAAAAGCGCAGGAATTCGTTCGTAGTAGCGGATGGTCGCTGCAGAATGGAATACTGTTATACCCTCATCGTCGGTACCTTCCTCGGGCCACGGTGCCCTAAAAGCATCTAAAAGGGCTTGTGCGTCGGAAATATCGACCCTGAGGAACGTGACGTGCTGGGCTCTGCCTGTGCGCAAATCGGCACGTGTGGGTAATCTGATGTCCAGAACACGGATTCTCTTAGGATCTTCTCCCCGTTGCAGGAGTTGAAGAACGATCCAACCACCCAGAAAGCCTGCCTATTGGGAATCAATATGAGATGACACGTCGCAAGACCAAGGTGGATAAGGGGCACGAACCCCACCGACTACAATATACCGCCGACCGGTTCTCGGCGGTAGAAGATGGTCAATACGATCTGGATCTTTTCGGTGTTGCTCGAATGCATCCAGCACGCCTTGAGCTGTATACCTGAGAGGCGAGAAAACCTTCGCGTCTGGTGGCAACTGGGAAAGCTTCCTGTCGTTGAGGATAACATAGATAAAGGCTACGATCGCGACCACCGTGGAGCCATATAGCAACTGAAGTACCATACTTGATACTTGTCTCCGCTCGCCTTCAGTCGTAGAAAGTTCAGCTGTACTTCAGCTGTACTGCGAGATGGTGCCGTAGAGATGCAGTGGAACCGCTAAGGCTACCAGACAAGCCGTGATCATGATATGCGGCCATGAATGGGTAGACCTCTTATATCTCTCAGAGATCCGAGCCAGTTCGGTACGCGCAGAAAGTAGTTAGCCGAATTAGTTATGGTTAGAGCGGTAGACGGCGAAACGTCAACGATACCCCACACTAACTACGAAGTCCGGAAAATAAATTCCCAAGTTGGCAGCGTGCCGTAGACTGGACACACTAGAACCCATGTATACATAGCCTTACTTACCTCATTTCAATGTACCAAATACATAGTGCTTAGAAGGTACGCTTGTTAGACCTTTGATCCCGAAAACATGCGGTGGGGGTACAAAAAGCATGGGAATAATCACTGCGGAAACGAGATTTTTAGAGGGGGGATAATCCGAGGGTCTGAGTTGAAATAATCCGACCTCGGATGTCTAATAGGCAATATTCATAGCAAAATCCAACTCGTCAAATTAAGTAGTCAGTCTTTGTAGCATAATCCGACCTTGTCAAAAAATGACCATCGCATCCAAATAATCAGACCATAAACTGAGTCAGACAATGTACAACGTGCTGTAATCCAACCTAAAGCAGACCAACACATTGCATCTTGCCTGACTCGGACTATGCTCGGACACATCCTCTATAATCTGCCCCTACCACCATCAGAAAAGTATCTCTGCAAACGATCAGAAAAATGGATGGCCTTAGCAATTTTTTTCCTTTGTCTCCAAGCTCAGCAGTTCGCCACTGTCCACCATGAACAAGCACAATGTATGTCAATTTCCCTGTGCTAAAGGGTTCTGGCTACTCATTCATCTTCCGAAGACCCATATCAATGCTGATGAGGCAGTCAGGATCATTCCTTCAGCATGTAAAGACCCTGGACCAGTCTCACGAATGTTTCCGCACCCTATATGCACACTTGTTCCCCCTCTCTCACCTGATGTTGCCTTTCTAGACCCCCCACGCTCATTGACTTGTGCTGTTGAACAGGAAATGCTTGACCACAGTACTCTCACAGACAAGGACCTCAACATCATGACATTTGGTAGTGTTCTTGGCCCCAGGGATCCATTGGCCTCCGTCAGACAAGTAAGCTCGATTTCCACAATACTCTTGGTGTCACTGAGGCCTTTGATACTGGCCATTAGCTGCACAACCGTCGCATGCAATCCCTGGCTTGGAGTCTCACATTCATAACTGGTTCCCATATGATAAGGTGTGTTGCAAGATCGAGGTGCGGAGTATATGGCACTTTGATAATCATCCATAGGAGTCTCGCTGCATTGGCCCACCCGAGAAGATCCATTGACTGATGAGAAAGGTGTGTGGCTGCATACACCACTATTCCCATTATGTGGGCCATGTGGTGTGTAGCTGAGGGGATTGGGCTGATTCCCATTTGCATACTCTTCAGGCAGTGAGTGCGAGTCAAGAGGACTGGTGATGTCCATCATCCCATGAAATTCACGAGATGTAAAGGAAAATTCTGATGATGCCAACTGTTCATAGCAAAACAATGGTGAGTGGCTGGGCTAGTGGACTATGTCATTGTACTGACTGGTGGCCCACCATGTTGGGTAGCAGGAGCAGATCCGGAGCCAAATGGATCGTCCAATCCTCGCATGGGTGTGTGTCTGAGGCCATGTGGGGTCTGTGGTAAGTGCGGACTATGTCCCTCATGGCTTGTCGCTAACTGTGATCCAGGCAGCTTGCTGCCACTTGTATGCCGGTGGGAGTACATATTGTAGAGTGTGAGCTCGATCGTGGGAATGATTGATAAGATATTGATTACTTCCCTCGCCCTATAGGCTCGGGTATTTATACTGTGTGAGAACATTATTCTAGAATAGTCTACTACAGTATGGAATGTTCAACTACCTTTGAGCTCTTTGTATGGAATGCCGGTACCTTCTATGCGATACCAACACTCCCCCTCAAGCCGGGGTCATACCCATTTCTTTGGTATGCCTCTCGTGCTTGTCTCTAGGTAGCGCTTTAGTAAATATATCAGCTGTTTGGTACCTGTCAGAACAATGACAAATTTCGACCTTCTTTTGGTCAATCTTCTCATGCGTGTAATGGTGAGATATGTCGAAGCGCTTTGTCCGTGCGTGAAATTGGGGATTGTAAGCTAAGGCTCGCGCTCCCTCACTGTCCGTCATTATTTTAGTAGGCTCCGTTTGTCTGTACCCCAGCTCTGCATATAGTTTCTGTAGCCATACACATTCTCGAGTACATTTAGCCAGCGCGGCATATTCCGCTTCGGTTGTTGACAGCGCAATTAAGGTTTGCTTCTTCGAGCCCCAAACAATGGCTCCCCCTTGAGCTAAGAATACATAGCCCGTGATAGACACGCGGTTCTCAGTATTGGCAAAGCTTGCGTCTATGTACCCTTGAAATATTTGGGTAGTAGTGCTGCCTTCCTCTGCTCTATACACTATACCATAGTCCTTTGTCCCTTGTAGGTACCTTAATATTCTTTTGGCCGCAACCCAATGCCTTAAGTCTGGGTTCGCTGTGAATGAGGCCAATCTATTTATGGCATAGGCGATGTCAGGCTGTGTGGCAACTGTGGCATACATCAGAGATCCAATCAGGGAAGCATACTTATTTTGGTTAGTCGCTTCTCCCCATTCCTCCTCCGGGAACATCTGAACCTTCGTGTCCGCAGGTGTCCTTACACTGTTTGCGCTCTCTAGCCCTTGCGCCCGTAGTATAGAATCTATGTACCGTGTCTGCCCTATGAACAATGTCCCTTTGGCCCAAACACGTGTGATTTCTATACCGACTATTTTCTTAGGGTCTCCGAGGTTGGTAACCTCGAACATAGACTGTAGTTGTGCTTTTAATGATGTCATAAGCCCCTGTCCCGACGTGAACAGTAAGAGATCATCTACCCATATGGTAATGATTTCTATTCCTTCTGTTGTCCGCCGGACATATGCACAAGGGTCTGACCATAGGCGCTTGAATCTGCCTCGCACTAACTGTCTATTCAGTTCGATGTTCCACTCTCTTCTGGATTGCTTCAGCCCGTACAATGTTTTTATTAGCCGGCACACGTGTTGTGTACCGTCCTCGAAGCCTTCGGGCTGTTTCATATAGACTTCTTCTTTTAGCTTGCCATTTAGGTAAGCCCCCTTTACGTCCATCTGTTGGATCTCCCAGTCCTGGGAAACTGCTAACGCTATTATTGCCCTTATTGTCTCCAGCCTCACTACTGGTGAGAATGTATCCGTATAATCCATCCCCAGTATTTGTGAGTACCCTTTTGCTACTAGGCGCGCCTTATATTTCTCTAATCTGCCTTCTTTATTATACTTTCGAACGAGTACCCATTTGTTGGACACTGGCGTCCTACCCTTTGGTAAGCCTGTCAGTTCCCACGTCCCCATTCGGTATAATTGATCTATTTCTGCTTTGACAGCTTTTTCCCACTCCAGCCATTCGGGTGAGTCACGCGCCTCCTTCAGCATTCTCAGGTTGTCAGGTAAGGCACTACTTTCATTTAGTGCTGCATACACTAACACTGATCGTTCTATAGGGCTTTCTTCGAGTTCTCCCTCGTCAGGGTCTCGAGATAATTCTGGTGAGTCGTCGCTTTCGTTATCTGACAACTCTGGCATAGGGTCATTGAGCACCTGGTAGTCTTTTACTACCCTGGGCCTGTTACTTCTTCTCTGGTAAGTGTTACTATCATCGTCTGTCCGTTTTCTTTTACTGATGCGCTCTTGATCTCTCTTAGTTTCTTCTCTATCATTTTCGGTATCCTGCACGTCCATGTCAGCCACACTCTCAGGCTCCAGCTCCCCCTTGCGTGGCATACCGTCTGTCAAGGTGGGTGAAGCGTTTGGCGTACTGACAGGATCTTTTAGGAAATGAAAATTATGAGAAGTTTTGATGGATCGGGTGTGGGCATCATAGAAATGGACAGCGTGGGGGCCATCTAAGAAACCCACGAAGGTGAGTTGTGTGGACTTAGCATCCAGTTTGTTGATCACATATAGTAGTCTTACTTAGTCACAACATATGAGTAGCCCGCGCGCCACAATACCAACACTTATGGAGAGCCCGTGGCGGGCCCGTCAAATTAATTATTACATGACAAATAGGCAGGCCCATGTACCAAAGGTGACAATAACAAATGAGTGGGCCCTACAAAGAGGTGCAGGAGGAATTCCACCACACATGAGCGGGCCCGCGACAGTTGGATAATGCAACATATGCACGGGCCCGACAGTAAGGGATGGAGTGAATATGTGCAACATATAGACAGGCCCGCCTGATTGAGTCCAAGGCAATTCCGTCACAAATGTACGGGCCCGTCCGCGAAAGCAGATGGGACTGCACAACTCATGGGCCGGCCCGGCCATGATATGAAGATAAGACCGCGCAATACTCATGTGCTGGCCCGTCCATGATGTGATATAGGACTGCACACCTCATGGACGGGCCAGTCCATGATATGATGTACGGCGGCATAACTCATGGACGGGCCCTGCCTTGGTATGAGATGGGACCACACAACTCATGAGCGGGCCCGTCCAAGGTATCAGGTAGGAGGGCATAACTCATGGACGGGCCCAGCCATGATATGAAGCTAAGACCGTGCAATTCATGGACGGGCCCATCCGAGATATCAGGTAGGGAAACACAACTCATGTGCTGGCCCGTCCATGATGTGATATAGGACTGCACACCTCATGGACGGGCCAGTCCATGATATGATGTATGGCGGCATATCTCATGGACGGGCCCGCATGCCTTGGTATGAGCTGGGACCACACAACTCATGAGCGGGCCCGTCCAAGGTATCAGGTAAGAGGGCATAACTCATGGACGGGCCCAGCCATGATATGAAGCTAAGACCGCACAATTCATGGACGGGCCCGTCCAAGATATCAAATAGGAGTGCCTAACCCATGGGCGGGCCAGGCCATGATATGATGTAGGGCGGCATAGCTCATGGACGGGCCCTTCAGAGATATAAGGTAGGTGTACATAACGCATGGAGGGGCCCTGCCATAGTACAAGCTGGCACGGCACAGCTCATGAGCGGGCCCGGCCTTGATATTATAATGGACTGCAAAACTTGTGGGCTAGCCCGTTCATGGTGTGAAGGTGAGACCACACAACTCACCCCAGAACAGTCTCCATGATATGGAGGCAGGACATCACAACTCGTCAGCTGGCCCATCCGTGATATCAGGACGCGCCGCGCAAATGAGGGATTGACCCGCCCGCAATATCAGGTTGGGAGGCATAACTCATAGGCTCTCTGATACGTGTTATGGGGTAGGTCTCCGGGACTCATTTATGGACCCAAAAAACGTATCATGTTGGACGGGTTACCTCGGGGGCTCACACTTCCGCGATTAAAGGTAGGGCAGATCGACAAATGGGCGGCACGTCCATGATTTGGAGAGACCTCACAATTATTGGGCGGGCCCATCCAAGATAGCATGTACAACTGTATTACTCATGTCTCCCTCATATGTTGAGCAGCCTCTGCGTCACAACCTTTGGACAGGAGGCCAATAGATGATGCCAATGACGAAAAGCAAACAGCTGACGAAATGTCATAACGTAATGTCCCAGTGATGCCGATGATGGAAAGAAAAAGGTTGACGAAATGTAGTGACGTAACCTGACAGACTAGCAATTTTTTCACTCATCATCCCATCCCCCCGGAATCGATTGCGTTGTAGCTTAATATTGGCTTGCGATAAATTCCCCAACAGCAACCTATGTCTCAAGTACCACATGGCTGGCAGATGCAGTTGACGGACAAGGTTGCCGAATATATGCAGAGCCGATTTTGGGAGGAGGTATTCGCCGGACAGCGTGCACTCCCGCATATATCAATTCCAGTGCCGTTGGTATGTCATGCGGATCGCATGATTCGAGTAATTGTACAAGCATATATGCATCCCCGTGAGTGCAGACAATCCATGCAGAACAATCCACTCATCCTAGGAAAGTGACAGTCCACAGAACTCAGCGCAGAAAAAAAAAGACCCGCAATATCGCGGCATCACTGGGATATGATGAAGTCACGGCTCCAACCATGGTCTTGGATGAAAATGGAAACATCAAGCTATGGTACCTTCCAGGAGCCATAAATCATATACATCAGGTGATTAACTCTCAATATCTCAACATTGCAAGATATTCAAATACATCCAAGAAAAATGTATGGGATTCACTTAATATATTGAGATCTCCACTGGAGAAAAGTGCCAAGAAATCACGCAAGCGTGGCTGGAGAAAAGATCAGGTACTATTCCGCAAAACCGCGGATCTCGTGGGAAGCATAGACCTCTCGCCGGCATGGCATCAGCAAGGGCACGGGGTAGGATATATTCCTCTCTGAGCTTATATATCAATGACATGTAGGCAGCCCCCAGACTTTCACCCCAAAGTATCAAAACTATTAAAGTCGGGTAAGGAACGCAATGGTGCGCGGCAATGGGTGAATCAAATGTCCGAAGTGCATGCCCTTCTGTCTGGAACACTGGCCGTTATCCATCCACGGATGTATGCTGCAGGAAGGGAGGCTGTTATCCTACTCGACATGGAGGCAAAACGCCAAAAAGACACGGATATGGCTTCCATACTACCCAGTTGGAATGCCGTCTATAGCAGCGTATCTATTATGGTTAACCGCGCAACTCCTTACCACACCGATATGAATGGGCGGGAGCAGTGGTTGGACATGCTAGTCACGGTGGGGGACTATCCGCCCCTCGACTTCGTCATTCCAACATTCGAGCTGCGGTTCCGCTATAATCCAGGCACCATCATCGCTATGTCGGGATCTGCATTAGAACACGGGGTTGGATATACAACAGGTAATCGTGCATGCCTTGCATACTATATGCGGTATAATGTGCATGAATCAGTCGGTGTTAAGTTATGCCGTCTGCCCAATATCTCTGATCTGCAGCCCCCGATCATTGTTAATTCCTAGATACTTAGTGAAATATATAGAAATAGCGGACAACCACAAACCTGGTTGATCTGGGTCCCTAGAGCCATATCCTACTTTTCCCGCGATACACCTCGGAAATATGACATAATTAACTTCAGATCCCCTTTCAACAGCTGCGCGACAGCAACATCGCGGCACCCCACCCCATCCCTTCCAGCAACCAAAATGGACTGTTATTTGAGGTGGAACACACCATAAAAGATATACAATTGTACCACTTGATGCCACTCCCCATATTTAAGCTACATCCTGCACGCCAAGAAGTCTAGAAAGGGCGGCCCACCGCGAAAACAAATGGTTCAGATCCCCTTCGATAACCTCAATCTGTTCCACAACATCCCGCAAGGTTTTCATGTAGGTATGAACCTTCCCTTCCATCCAGTCATCGATCTGGTCTCCCATTGAAGACTTTTTTGCAGGCCATGTGTACTGATGTATGGTGAGCAAATATAACTTTGAACATATCTGCAATTACCTGGAAGTACTCGTCAGCGATGGGAAAAATCCTTCCGCCTCTCAATTGCTCGAAGTCTGTCGCATAATGTGAAGCTCCATGGAGCCACCACGGAAAGACGAACCCTGCATACTTGTCGGGTGTTCTTGGCGTCCATTGAGGAATGTAATGATCAAGTAAGTCGATCATCCGAAAGGCGCCCAGTGGAATGTTCCGGATCTCATGCTGAAAACGATCCTTGTCCTCTTGGCATCGGAGGTATGCATGGAAGCATGCAGGGAGTGTGGGCGTGAAGCTCTCCCGCGATACTGTCACTAGGATGAGGTGTTCAAGTTCCTTCTGTAGTGGCGGTCATCAGTCTTAAGTCAACATGACATAGATGGGAACGCGCCAAATCCAGACAGAGGTTGTAGAACCACCGCTTAGGCCAGTCGGATACTCGCGGCATGCCCAATAACTGAATCACCGCACACTCAATCCGTAACCCCCAGTATATAATTGCCATCTCGATGACCGATTGTCGGGATGGATATGGTGGGCCGCCAGAATATGGCTGTACGTCGTAACCTGCATGTGGGTACCGCGATACCTCTAGCAAATCGACGATATCTAGATTGTATTGGCCAACTTGCATAAGATTCACCTGATTTATGACAAGCTGTCGAATATCAGCCGCCATTCGCTTCATTGCCCGCACGATATGCACATCGAGGTTCTTGTTATAAGAGAAATGGGCAGGTGGGGGGTGATCAAGGTGCCGCGATTTGAACTTGTGGAGCACCCGCAAAACTAACCGCCAATATTAGACAAGAACAAAAATGAATAGAAAGTACCTGCCATCATCCTCAGTATCAGTGTTGGCCAATCCTGCATCCTGGAGATCCCGACTCTCATCTTCTGTGGGTAGATCGCCTACACGATGTTCATGGTCAATATGCGTGAAATGAACTCTGCACTGAATGGCATATACCTGTGAATCCATTTTTGAACAAGTCCCGTACCCGCCCCCGATCTGGATCACAAAAGTCAATCCTTCGACCACGGTCCGGTTCGTCCCCTTGCTCTATGTGTAATTCTGGGAGATATGATACCGCGATTAGCCTGAGCTTGTACATTCATGCTATCAATGCTTACCTTCAAACGGAGAGGGTGGCGATGCAGCTTCTGCGCTTTGCAATTTTTGGAACGGGTCCAGTTCGGAGGCTTGCAGTAGGAAGGAATATTATCAGCTTAATCCTACGTTACAATGGATAAATACTAACCTGCAGGGGGGGATGGTGGTGGGGGAACTTGGGCACATCGCATTCTTTCAAAGAGATCCATTTGGGGGGCTAGCGACCGCAGAAAGTAAGGTGATGAGGTTATGTGGAAGGTACAATCAATCGATACTTACCTGGGGTTGGAGATGGCGGCTTGGGAACTTGAGCGCGCTTCAATCTCTCAAAGAGAGAGAGATCGGGTGTTGGGGATGGGGATCGGACCACAGTATCCTCCAAGGTCCCGGCCAACTCCATTGCCACATCTTGTTGGGGTGAGGGGACCCTTTCATGGGCTGGAGACGGTGGCTTTGGAACTTGAGCTTGTTTCATTCTCTCGAAAAGAGAGTGATTAGGTGTTAAGGGTGGGGTTTGGGCTGTGGTATCCCCCAAACTCTCTGCAACCTCCATCGCCACATCCTGTTGGGGTGAGGGGACCATTTGAGGGGCAGGAGGTGGTGGCTTGGGAACTTGGGCGCGCTTCATTCTCTCAAAAAGAGAGAGATTGGAGGTTGGGGACGGGGATCGGACCGCGGTATTCGGGTCAGTGGGTGGTGAGGGTGACAGCACCCCATACGAATTCAAGGCCTCCATGCTCGGGCAGGGTTTGGACACCGTCCTCTTGTGAGAACTCAACCTATCCATTTCCTCAGCTGGATCCGAGGAAGTCCTAGATTGTTGGCGAGGGGAGATTGGGACAATATCCACTGTGTATAGTACAAGTTTTGAGTATATACACAGGGTGCAGATAGATGGGTCGCACCCTTACGATAGAATCTGACCTTCCGCTGCTGTTGCTCTGACATGATTGATTGTGATGAGAAAATTGATTGACTACTTAGAATCCCTAGACACGCACTTTGACATTCCAACCGTGAGAATAAATGCGGTGCAGCAATGGGTTTGCGTGAATACGATATAATCGCGGCGATATAGTAATATAATCGCGGCGACATAGGTCTTCATAATTGCAGCGGTATAGTCTACATAATCGCGGCAGCAGCATCAATATATTCGCGGTGGCGTGGTTTATATACGAGAATGTGAACAGGTAGATGTGATACACTTGCAACCTTCACTGCCTTGGTGTTCTATTGTTTTTGACAGTCTTCCGCAGTTTCTTGGGTGGCGGGGAGGGTGCATCAGCATCTGGCCGAGGAGGGGGGCGGCGTGCCCGGGGGGATTTCCATTGGCCACCTATATTGGGACCTATGACAATGGTAAGTGTGCAGACTACATTCCTCCATCATCTTACCTGCTTCTGCAGAAGGGCAAACACGACCGTGATCTTTGCCTGCCCCTTGCTGCCTGGGAGACGCATTTCCTTTATGTTGATTTGGCTGCCTAGGGTGATGTTCGCTGGTGTATGAATCGCCAATAATATGTTGGTTTTCAGGTCCATGATCCATGTGGCCCGGTGCCGCTCTTGGAATCTGCTTGAGCGCAGATTTCAACTTCCCCTTCTGTCGACGTTGACCTGATGGCCCAGGGGTGGCAGTACGGTCATCTGTGAAAGGAACACTTTGAAACCCATCACTAGCTGCGTATTCACTTGTGTCTCGCAGCACTGTGGTGAGAGGTAATTCTGTTGAAGCGCGAGTTGTCAGTATGTATGAGTGTATGATGGCGGCGGATGACCTTTGATTCGGATAGTGGATCGTTTTGGTTTTGGTTGTTTCTCCAGTACTGGCAAATTGGCATGACCACTGTTATCTAGATATTCATCATCTGTGGAAGTACACCCGGGGGCTTCTGCATCCGTTGGACGGCTGGGTACCTTGCGTGGCATTGGAGTTTTCTTTCTTGCGCGGCTGGTAAGCTGGGAAGTCCCTATATACTCATTGGATAGAGGCGACCTGCAGGAGGTACCCTCGTAAGGGGTATCTGGATCCTCATCTTCATCCACCGAGCTTGCATCCGCTGAGGTGGGGTGTTCCCGCGAATGGTGTAACCTGCGTGGCATTGGAGTCTTCTTTCGTGGGCGGCTAGTAATGTGAGAAGTCCCAATAGACTCATGGGAACGATGGGGCCTGAAGGAGGTACCCTCATACTCGGTGTCTGGATCCCCATCTTCATCCACCGACCTTGCATCTACGGAGCTGGGGGGTTCCCGCGAATGGTGTTTCCTCTTCCTGGCAATTTCGAGGGGAAATTCATGGCCATTGGAAGTCGGCAGTAGATTTCCAGATTTATCCAACCATTTTTGAAAAGAAAAAACATCGTCAGGACTAGATACCTGTCGCTCACACCAGAAGGTCAGTAACTCCATGGCAGCTGAAACATGCATGTGACTTGGGTCGACAGTAAAGATAAAATTCTCTGGGAGGTGGCGGGATGCAATCATATCTGCCTGGTACCGTCCCAATTTCTTGAATGGCACCGTGGCAGACCGTCTTCCACATGCCCGTCCTAATAAATCGCGGTAAGCCTTAGAAGCGGGTGCCGTTTACCAACTCACGGTAATGAGCGGTCAGATATCCGCGAACCATTTGAAGAATGTAATCGCGGCTGCGCCCTATGAGATCCCCAATCCAAATTTGACCTTCTTGATTGGTAACTAGCTCCACGGGGTCACCTTTCTTGGCCCTTCGGCGATTCACCGCCATATTTGGCACCTCATCACCTTCAGCAACATCAATATTCTCATAGGCTGTGCCAAGGTAGTCCCTCCAGCTGGCATCGAGAGTGTGTATGTCGTTAAAGGTTATTCCGCCTGCAATGTCACTGTTGAAGTCCATGCTTTGAACTGATGAGACTATGGCATCATTGAGAGAGCCTACTGGGACATACCAGCATGCTTGAACGACCCCATCATCATCTTTCCAACCCGACAAGCAAACCATTCTCATCCCGCAATATCTCCACATCTCCTCCGCAAAATTCTTCATGAACTTCAGCCCATACTTCTTCGCATTTCTGTTGACCAATTTAGTGAAAGTGTTGTTTGCGGTCCAGATGATCTCACCGCGCCTGGACCTCTGCAGTCGGACCCTCGGGTCCATTCCATTTTTCAGAAATATTGTGGGCTGCTTGCAGCTGCTCTTCAGTCAGGTCGTCCGTTATAAAGGCGGTCAATGCCTGCTGGTACAAGTCAATCCTTTGGTTGTTTCCTTGAGATGCACCTTCAGTCTTCATAAGCGCATGTTTCTCTTGTACCTGCTCGCGGTATATTTCCCGAACAACAGACCGAACTGAGTACTTGTAAGCAGACCGAACAGTTATCTGGGGCTTCCGTGTCCTTCGGGGCTTTTTAAGCCATGCAGTAATATGCTAGTAGGAAGTATTCATTCACGGAATGATATATTGAACAATGCAGACCATACCTCCTCCTTTTCCTGCCATTCAGCTGGCCTCAAATTTCGGTTCTTCTCCATTTTTCCAAACTCCTTGTATATTTCCCGCAAAATAATTGGCTTCTCTTTCTTCCTGGCTTGCATCCACTCCCTCCGGCTCCGGGCGAGTATCTCAAGTTCTGCGAGGTTGAAATGGCCATCTGGCTGTTCTGCCTCAATAACAGATTCCTCCCCCTCTTCATCCACAGCATGTTCTGCATCTGTGTCAGTCTGGTAGCCATTGTCAGTTTCAAAGTGGGAATCCATGGGTGATGGCAGTCGGACAGTGAAAATTGCGAGTTTTCCAGAGAACGTGGACTGTTCGGCCTAGCTGTTGTGATGTGTCCGATCATGTGGCTGAACTCCCGTGTTCGGCCATCTGGCTACTCCTATTTTGGGGGTTTTTGGCTTCATTTGTGTAGGACTGACAGGTCGACAATAGGGCGGCGCTAAGATAGTACCCCTGGAAATGTAATCTACCCACTAAGTGACAACAGACAGTTCCAACAACACACCTCAGTGATCCCCTCAAGATGGCCAAACGAAATACCAGGAAGGGGATGACTATGATCGGCCCCACACCAGGTCATCGGGTTAAACAGCTGGAAGTAAGGACGCGAAAATCCAATGGTCAGTATAGATCACGACTAGTAGAAGTTGCAATCAAGGCACCAGTGATGGCAAACTCTGGGCACTCCAAGTCTTCTCCCTCCTCATCGCCATCCAAGTATTCACGGTCACCGTCCAAGCACCAGTTTCAGGCTGAAGATGGAGTGGAACTTGTCTTTGATATGAATGATCCCCCTGTAGATCCCATCCCAATACCACGTAAGAAGAAGGTATGGTGTTACTCAATAGCTGGACATACACCTTCACATCGGAAGTTCAGACGCAAATGATTCAGCATGTAAACAAGGGTGACCATTGAACTTGAGTCATTGATCCTCTATCCTGTACCATCACTCAATCAGGACTATTCTCTCAGGGAAATGTCAGCAAATTATGGTGTTAATGGCATTACCATGAGTAGGAAGTATGCCCAGCACCATTGGCCTTTTAAAATAGTTGCTGAAATTCATTCCTGTACCATTTCTGCTACCAATGCCTGGGGGTCCTGACAGTAATCAGTATTGGGAAAGGTGAAAATGTCATGGAAGTCATTCTGGCACTTCAGGACATGAAGAATGAACTAATCCCCTCTCAAATGGTGCATTTCTATGCAAGAGAAGCTGGTATCAAGGTTGGGGAAGTAAAATCCTTCTTTACTTTCCAGGGGTTCTGGGTGGAATCATCTATTGGGCTACCAGGGTGCAAATTTTTTCCCTCCCATCTGTCCTTAGGTGTTGCCACTGGTCACCTATGACCAAATAATCCTGTCCTGGTCATCCATAGTTCAGCACAGGGCATAGTCTGGCTGACCCTCCTTGGTTCCAGGTGTGCAGAGGAGGGCATTGCTTCACCCCAACCTTGATACCAGCTTCTCTTGCATAGAAATGCACCATTTGAGAGGGGATTAGTTCATTCTTCATGTCCTGAAGTGCCAGAATGACTTCCATGACATTTTCACCTTTCCCAATACTGATTACTGTCAGGACCCCCAGGCATTGGTAGCAGAAATGGTACAGGAATGAATTTCAGCAACTATTTTAAAAGGCCAATGGTGCTGGGCATACTTCCTACTCATGGTAATGCCATTAACACCATAATTTGCTGACATTTCCCTGAGAGAATAGTCCTGATTGAGTGATGGTACAGGATAGAGGATCAATGACTCAAGTTCAATGGTCACCCTTGTTTACATGCTGACAAACCATCAAATTGATTATGTGATATATTATGTAATCACTAGCATGCATGACCACCAAAAATTCAGGCTCCAAACCATAAATTATGCTGTCCAATCACCATGAATGTGCTGCCATTTCATCAGCAAAAAAACCCTTTCAATGAGTTGTCCTGATTAAACATGCAATATCTCAACAAAAACAAAGCCAAACAACTTGAGTAAGGTACCCTTTTGAAGCCATGACCTAGGGCTATCTGGATGAATATTTTCAAGATTTATTAGAATTTCCCTGACTTTTGACATCACCATCAATACAAAACAGCAAAACATTGAAAGGGTTTTTTGAGTCACTGTATATCTGCGAATGGCTACCTCGAAAGGAGGACTTTCTCCACATCCTGCTGGAGTTGGAAGCCCCCCCTGTCCCAAGGATCTGCAAGATTTGCCAAAAGGATGGGGTATACAGATGCCCAGATTGCATGCATCAGCCAGTCCTTTGCACACATTGCTGCCGCACAATGCATGAAACCCACCCTTTCCATAGGATCCAGAAATGGACTGGTGACTTCTTTGAGGACTCTGCCCTCCACATGGTGAGTGAAGTTGCAATCAAATATTAAGATCTACATAATGACCGGCAGACTGGCCTTCAACTACACCTTGGGCATGGCGGAGTGCCATGCCCATCTGCATCTTTGAATGAGGGGGCACCATTCAGCAGACATTCGCGGCAAGCCCCTGCAGACAACCAAGGAGACCAGACGGAGGATAATCGACAAGATCCACCATCCATAGATGATGGGGAATGGGAAGACGTGGAAAACATTCCCCTTCACCTTCGGCCGCCTGTGGGATCAAAATATCTGACAATCATCGATGTCACAGGGGTGCACTTTGTACTAGTTCGAGCCTGCCAGTGTTCAAATGCAGATAGCTATCACATGCAGCTATTCTGGGCGAAGTTATGTCCATCTACTTTTGAAAAGCCCAGCACAGCATTCAGATTTTCAGTCTTGGATGATTTCTTGAGAGACAATGTGGAATGTGGGACATCTGGCATGAATTATTACAGCAAGCTTCGCCGGGTGACCTCCAATGTTTTTCCACACTTGGTTGTGGTAAGGCTTCTGTCCCATCAATCAACCTGATTGTTGTTTAGAAACATCTATGTGATTAGGACAGATATCGGGAACTTCTTCGGGTAGCGCGGCAATGGTGCCTCCTGAAGCTGCTCAAGTGGAGTGGTTTCCAATATAATAAGTACCTGCGCTAAGAAAGGGGATCTTGCAATCTTTTGCACGGCATGTCCTCAGCCAGGAATCAATGTAAGCCCAACCGGTAATTTGGATCAGTAAGTACCCGGATAGGCGGAATCCTACTGGGCTAATATTCAGCAGTTGGAAGTACACCAGGACAGTTGTGATGGATGGGAATTTCAAGGCAGAACACATGCATGAGAGGCGGCCTGACGATCAAGTGTGGTTGATGGATGGATGTGGGTTTATGGTCACCAATCCACCATATCAGGCATATTTAAAAGCAACTCCACATATCATGGAGGTATGGATCATCATTTGTGTGAGGCTTATAACTTGAATTGCATGAAAGAAATCTGCTTGCAACAATCACAAGGCAATCAGTCAGGCAAATGCAAGCTGCGGAAAACTGAACTCTATGGGAGTAGGTGCAACAGCCTGCGCACAGCATGGCTGCTTCTACCCACATTCCATTGTTGACTTTCAAAAGGGTGAAAGGTGAGAATGATCTTGGCAAAGTATACCCACTCATAGCAGTTAAGGCAGCTGAACATGGACTATTCCCTTGCCCATGCACTAAGCTACAACATGACCGGCATAAATAATGTTCTCTGCTTCTATGACATCAACTGTGCATACATGAAAAATCTGCGGAAGCGTGTTGATAGCAGCGATTTGTTGCACATTCCACCATCAATGAGGATCACAGCAGGAATCGGCTCATGGCACATTCACAGCCACAAAAAGGAATGTTATACGTGGTACTCGCTGCTGTTTATCAAAGGCTCAGGTTGGGTCGATGGTGAAATCATAGAGACTTTGTGGTCCACATTGAACATAGTGTCGGCATCAGCTCATGGCATGACCTCCCCCCACCTGCCAAGAACTATTGGACTTCCAGATGAACAACTCAAACTTCATGAAGATGATTAGGATGGGTATGGAAATACCAGGATGATACTTGAGGCCACTCTGACGTATTCATAGCTAACAGCTTATCGCGGAAGCTTAAGACAGCGTGGGCTTCTGCAGTACTAGCCCAAGAAGCCTTTGAAAGGTTCTCAAAGGCCATCACACCTATGCAGCAGGCATGTTGGAGCAAGCAAGAAGAGGCTGCCCTACTTCATCATGTCGATGACCCATCGGTCATGGATGTCTTTGAAATCCAACTGAAGAAAGGTATCGCAGGCATTGTATTGGGTATGATGTGAATTATATTGATCAGTCCTCCTAAGCTCCAACGGTGCATGCAGTTGAACTTCAGATACTGCAGAAATCGACCCACCGGGGGGTTCACCATGGAGCCGCGAGTTGGATCACATGCGGTCTAGCAATTGAAGAGAGGGAAATCATTTTGAATATAAACGAAAAGGATGGCGGAAATAGTACCTCTGAACTCAAGAGGCTTGCAATAGCTCGTCGTGCAGATAAATTAGCAGCTGAACACAGGACATTTATCGCAGACGGACGAATCTATCTGCGGATGGACGATGAATTTGCACGGGGCGATGAATCTGATGGAAGGCCTGATTGGGTGGCTGGGGAAGATATGCTGGATGATGAAGAAATATTGTCCAATAGCAGTGACAGCAATGGTAGCGCAGATGATGTGTGTGGGAGAGACACATTCGAAGTCCCAACATCATCATGCTTGCCTCTTCCATCATGGTTTGGAATCGATCATTGCAAAGCCAACAAGGTTCGTGGACTAGCGGAAATGGAGCTGGAATTGCGCATTGGCCAGGCAAATGATGCGCTGCATGGGTTGCGTCTTGCATTGGCAGACAAAGCAGTGATATTCAGGGGCATTGTGAGACCTGCAACAAACTATTCGATGAGGACCCGGGCTTGGCAAATGATTCATTCCATCGATAGTTCCATGAAACAATATGCCGTGATTTACAACCAATGCCGGATGGCTATGATTGCACTTGGTGCTGGATCAGACATCCTAGACCACTACCAGGAACTTCATAAATCACAACTGTCAACAAGCACAGCTGCATTTACCCAGGGGGCACATGATCATTGCGGTACCCAATTACCATGGTTCTGGACGATTGATATCCCCAAAGATACAAATTCAAACAGTTGGCTCACAGAATGTATGTGTTTATTTCGTGTCTTTCCTCAGAAACTTCAGATGCATGCCATCAACAGTCTACCGCATTCACTGGCACCGCACTAAGGCGACAAAGGATCATTGGGAAGAAGAGGAAGAATTGTTAACCTCCGAATTTCAATGGGTTGTGAACTATTTCCAATACAGAGCAAAGACATGGAAGGAGATATATACAGACAACAAATCAGCAAGAAACCATGGGGCTGCCTGTTATGCAGCAAGGCAGCAGGCTGTGTATGATCGGCTTGCAGAACAAGGGGAATTGATATGGCAAGGGATGAATCAAAATAATTTAATGTTCGATGACTGAGGACTGCCTGTATGTAACGCATGATGGTAGGATGTGGCATCCTTCTTCCTATTCAGTTCCCATGGTGCCACTCAGCCTCTGCGCTGGCATTGAATCGCTAAGGGCAACGTTCAATCGCGGCACCTCACAATGATTGCTTACTGCATGAGTATGATATTGATATGCGACTTTGGAATATATAGAACATGTGTGAATACAATGAAAGCTCAATGAAACCTGAGCTACCACAGGCCCATCTTCAGATCGTCCAAGACATTCTGTAGTGGAATCACGGGGGTGCAAAGGATCAGGCATGGTCCCTGCAAGCCATCATGTGCAAGTATGGTAGGATATCCCCCTGTGGTGAAAGCAAATTGAATGAGGGTATCACGACTCCCCATGTCACCTACCCCCACACAATCTGATCCCGCAATTCACACTACTCACCACCCACATCATTCATTCATGGCACCTCACAATGCTTGGTTACTGGTATGAATATGATATTGATATGCAACGTCGGAATATACAGCACATGGCTAAATATAGTGAGAGCCTTATGATTCCTGAGCTACCCATGCCCGTTCTTCAGATTGTCCGAGACATGCTGTGGTGGACTAGCGGGGCTACACAGGATCAGGCAGGAAACCTACAGCCCACCAAGCGCAAGTATTACTGGATGCCACCGTGTGTTACATGCAATCCAGAAGAGGGTACCATGACTCCCCACATCATATACCCCCACGAAATCCGATACCGTGATTCATTCTAATTGTGGCGCGATCTCACTGCAGAGAATTAGACATCATGGGGTGATTCTATGGCAGATATTATTGACTTATCCCAACAACGATATACCAAATCAGTACTAGATACAGATATGCTATATCGACCGGTCATCGATATTCCACAAGTACTGCCCCAGCAAGTGACCCACTGAGCTGCGCCATTCAGTCATATCCTTGAAGTATGTATGCAGGCATCAACGATTATTTGCATGATACAAATATAGAATAAGGTCTATTGGTAACATATGAATGCTTCATGTTGGTTGATATTAAGCATCCTCCGTGCATTCCATGGTCTCACCTTCCACATCATTTCCCACGGCGATGACACCACTTTCATTCCCCACTGGCGCAGAACCACCTTCCACCCCCACTGGACCGAGCATGCTACCTTCCCGAACTGGCTGATGGATCCCGATGTGTTGACCGCTTGGCGTTGCTGTCAACACCAGCCCGTGAAGTTCTGCAGCAATTGAATTTTCTGCCTCATCAGTTGCGGTGTTGCCTGTAGCCGGACCTAATAGATCCAGAAGATCTTCATCGGCAGGAGGTGGCCCAGTGGTCTGTGCTGGTTGAGCACCGTGCATATTTGCCCTCAGCGTTTCCATCTCGTGGGTCAGGGCTGCCATGGTCCACCGGCAATCGGCCAATTCGTGCTCCAGCACTTGCATGCAATCCTGCAGCATGCCTGATGTGCGGCCTTCAGACCATGCCACCCGTCTCTCGACATCATCGATTCGGCCGAGGAGTTGGTCCTGCCGCTGGATGATGTCGTCCAATCATCGATGGAATGAGACACTTGACGTGTCTGCTGGTGACAGTAGTGGTGGGGTTGGTGCAGTTGGTGGGGGATAGGCGGTGCTGGGCGGAATGGGTGGTGCGGGAAGTGGGGTATAGCTCGATGAGTCGGGTCAAATCGCGGTGTAGGGAGAGAGTACTCCCTAGTAGGATATTGAGTGGTAAGAGAGTGGTAGAGGGTTTGTTTGATTTTTCTAAGGGGCTTGATCCCCATTTTGTACCTTGGGTTGGGACTTAGGTGCGAGGCGAGTGGCTGATTAGTAAGCAAGGTTGGACTTGGACTCGAGTTTGTACTAGCTACAAAAACAATCACCACTATAGAGGCTGGAGAGCACAGGCTGGTGTGACCAGCCTGTGGCAGTCTTTTCTGTTTTCTGCCTTTGAGAGTGAAGTCAGGACAGCTCTAGGGGAGTCCTAGAGTGGTGGGATTGAGCAGAGTCTGTGTTAGGTTTTCAGCTGAGTGTTTCCAGTTTCTTTTCATATTTTCTCTACTAGTTCTCCTCTACAGCAGGGTCCCTATTGGTCTAACTAGCCTTTAGATCCATTTCCCTACTCATTTATTAGTTATCTCTACAGCGGGAGGCACTGGATAACCTGAGGTCGCCTGTTTCAGTGGACGAACGACGAGAGCTGAAGTCATGCAGTCAGACACTGCAGGTGTATACATTGTTGAGTACTTACTGAGTCGCTGTTGTGGGGCTGAGGATGACAATGCGGCCGCTCCACTCTGAGGGGTCTGGCCATCCTGAGAGACGTGGGTCTTTTTTCTGGGTGGTGGTGCTGGTGTATCATCGTCAGCGATTCGAGTTGGTGGTTTGCGCAGACAAGACGGGTTGCGCCACGTGGGGGTGGCTTGGCGTCTTGCGGGGGGCTTGGGTGTACGAGCCGTTGATGGACGGTGGACGGTACCTTTCGTGCAGCCTATCTTCCTCTTTCTGCATGGATCGCAGGGTACGTTACCGACGGTCCATGTGCATACAACCTTGCAGTTGATGCATGTCCCACAGGCCTCAGGATCGGGGGGTGGGGTGGTGTGAGCAGCGAGTTGAGCCCGGCCATACTTTGGCTTTGGTGATGTCGGAGGATTCGAAGGTGCAGGCATACCTTCACCTGGGCTGTCCTCATCCTTCCTACTTCTTCGCGTTGCCAGTGATCGAGACTTGCATCTTGTCAACCATGACCGCGATTCGGAATGGGACCTGGCTCGTTTTTTGGACCTTCCACGTACTGGCTCTGAGATAACCTCGTCCATCTCAACAGCTCTCTCTCCCACCTCACTCTCTCCATCGTTGTTCACATCTCGCCGACTCGCAACCTGCTTGTCCATGGCTTCCAGTTCCTCTGGCATGGCCCTTCTCTTACCTTTATCAACGGTTACAGCATGGCTTGCCCCCACATTACTTGTTGTTGGGGTCGCTGGTTGGGGTGATGTTGTCGTTGTTGCTACCAGCATCGGCTCCATCGTGGATGCTTCTTGCTGCACCATCAAACCTATGCAGGTAGCATCATACCGTCGTTCGACTGTGAGTAGCCACGGATGGTCTGAGATGGAGTCGAGGCTGGGGAAGAGGCAATTGTACCAGTCGGGAAATGGGACACCTTTGGCACCAAGGTCGTCCATCCAATGAATGAACTTGTCCACACCAATTAGCAGATGGGGGATGTTGTCAGTTCTATTTGCAATAGACCTGACGGATTCCTGTAGTGGTAGAACATGAATTGAATTAGCGGTCTGCAGTGGTGTGATTCAGTTACTACGCACCAGTTCCCTCCTCATCTCTTTCACTGCTTCTCTCCAACGTTTATGCATCTCCGCTGACTCCAACGAACCCATGCTAATAACCAACCTGTCGTAAACTTCAAGGATACGGTGTAGGGAATGGGTTTTCCCTACCAAGGGATTTTATTTTTTATTCTTTGTTTCTCATATTCTTGCTTTCCAGTTTTTTTTATTATTTGTTTATTACCTTAGTGCGAGGTTTTATTGCTTAGTCAGCAATTTTTATTACCTAGCCTGTACTTTTCTTCTACAATCAAGTAACGAGTTACGAGCGAGAGTTTCGAGTTTCGAGTTCGAGAAGGTTGCGTGTGGCCTTCTTCAGTGTTCAGACAGCCCCAGACAGCTTCAGACGTTCTCAGACTGTGTCTCTCACCAGACTATAGAAGCCCCTTTGGAAGATCTCCTCCTCTTCAGATATCACTACTCCCCCCCCAGTCTCTATCAGCTTTTCCTACAACTGGAGCCCACTGTGAGGGGCTTCTGTCTTAGTCTGGTACCCTACTCTCATCAGTTTCAGTCTCATTTTTGCAGTTTCAGGTCTCATTTTCTCGGTTTTCGCTCATGCTCTCACAGTTTCAGCCTCAGTCTCGCTCTCGTGTTCATCTTTTCCCTCGGAATATTCCCTCATACATTGCTATAATCACTCCAGTCCCTACCTGACGTCATGCCTGACCCAAATTCCCCACGTATTCAACCTCCCGAAGCCTCGAGCTTCCTTCGGTGCCCCGAGGAACTTTGAAGGTTCCTCGATGACATAATTCGAGTCGCATCTCGAGCAAAGTCACTTCTCGAGTCTGGTCGAGGCCCCCTCGAGGCCTGTAATTCGTGTGCGCAGCCACCACCCAGTCGCTCACCCCATCGGTTATACTCGTTTTGCTTTTTCTGTGGTGAGAAAGGTCATATTCGAGCCAACTGTGATTCGTGCAAGGAATATTTGGCCGCGGGAAAATGTCTAATTGTGAATGGTCGTGTTGTACTCCCTACAGGACAAGAGATACCGCGCGAAGTACCCGGGCACACTCTCAAGGACCGTCTGGATAGCTGGGATCTAGGGAGTCGGTCTAATGATATTCGAATTCCTCCTTCGAGTCCGGGCTGGCTCATATCTCTGGAGGATGTGGGTAGTCAAATGCCGCAGACCCATATGGTTTCACTAGCAGAAGTGCCGAGTCGTCGCTCAGTGCCGGTGCAACCCCAGGTCCCCACTCGAACACCTACTGTGTCCTCGAGCTCGGGTGATGGCTTGTTGTGCCGCCCTCATTCACCTCCTTGTAGTTTACCTACAGGATACTCTCGTGGCTGCTCCTGCTCTTACTCTCATGGTCGGTCTCAATCTCGCTCTCGTGACCGTGGCCGCCCATATTTGCCATCTCGCTCATACTTCGAAAGTTCACCAAGCCGCGGCCGCCCATGTTCGCCGCCTCGCTCGTACTTCGAGAGTTCACTCAATGATGGTCATAGGCATCAGTACTTGTATTCGAGTAGGCCGCGCAGCCGCAATTCCCATGATTCCCATGACTACCGGTACTACCGCTCACCACCACCTGCACCGCGACTCACACACTCGTTACTAGAAATCTCGAGGGATGAGCCCACTCCAGTCTGGCCCACCAGCCGGCTAGTCAACAGAATGGTGTCCTCCGCCTCCTATGATACTCGACAGTCTCGTAGCAGTCACACGTCAACCCACTCGAGAAGGTCGCACAGCCGCAGCCGCACACCTCAGCCTTTGTGCACGCTGTACTGAGTAGACAGGGGGCCGCTTTAGCCCATTGGGATCTTTCTATTGTGTTTATTCTTTTTTTTTTCATGAATATATCATTCTTCAAGCTTCCCCTTACCGAGTGTTAGGCCGCCGCACGCCTCTGTCATCCCCCGCCCCGCCAACTGGATATCTCGACCACCGCTCACCCGTCCCTCTCGTAAATCGGAATTTAGGTTCTCCTCGACGAGAGCTTTCAAACGGTGTACTTTTCGTTCCAACAGCCTCAGCGCATCCGGAGATATCGCTCAATCCCTGGAGAAAGACACTGTAGGACGAAAATTGGAATATCTCGGGATTGGGTGCGCCGTTGTTTCCGGTTCCTCGTTCTCCCAACTCTCTTCGCACGTCCCTATCACCTCCTGAAGTTTCAGAGAGTTCCACCTAGTCGTTCCTCACCGACGTGATGCCGCCCTCCTCCCCCCTACTGTGGTTAGACCATATCTCTTACAATTCTCGACCGAATCGTTCGCTTTTCTCAGATGTGACTCTACTAGACGACATCTACCAGACGATATAAAAGACGTCGCGTGCGCATTCACGGTTCCAGAGTTATTCGAGTTTTTGTGTCTGAGCAGGGTAGGGAGGTCAGGATCATGTATCTCAGTCGTTTTCGCGCCGTGCCTTTCGCTTTTTCGCATGGTGGCTCTACTCGTCAACAGCTACTGGGTGATACCTTTTTCGTGGTGACGTGCTCACTGGTTGTGGAGATACAGGAGTTTTTCATTTACAGAGGAGTATGAGGCGGCTTTGCAGGTATCTCGGGACTGGATGGTCCAATCGGTCTGATCCCTTTTTCTCTGTCCCCTCCCTGGTGTCTTCTACCACCACCTCCAGTTTCATATCGATTGTCTCAGTGGTTGCCCCGCGGCGGCATTTTCTCCTTCCCGTCTTGCTGCCCCACACCGTGTCCACGTCGTATCTCCCCCGGATCTTCGCCGTTTCTCTCGATTTTCAGGGATATAATACTACTCATTCAGCGCTTTCGAACGGTGTACTTCGTGTCCAGGTTGGTGCAGCCGTTGTCGAGAAATTGGCATTCTTGTGGGTAGAGGTGCCTCAGACCAGTTTTGCGAATATCTCAGGATTGGGTGCGCGTATTCCCCCAATTCCTCGTTCTCCGGGTTCTCCCTGCTCCCCTTGAGCATTCCCCTGCATTTTGTGCCGCTGCGCTGACCCGTTATTCGTCGGTGCATACCCTTCCTCCTACCCCCTACCTTGTTTGGAGCATAGCTCATTCAATTCCGGCCCGAATTGTTCGCTTTTTTTTGACGTGCCTCTACTAGACGAACCCTACCAGACGATGTCCAAGACGTAGTGCACGCGTTTGTGGTTCCGATGTTATTTGGGTTTTTGCGTTCGAACAGGGTTGGGGAGGTCAGGAAGGCGTATCTCGCCCGTTTTCACGCCGGGTCTTTCGATTTTTTGCACGGCGGTACTACTTGCTCACAGCTATCTGGGAGTGTCTGGTTTACGGTGACGCGCTCAGCGGTTCCTGAGATATTCACTTTTCCGCATTCGGGCACACTGGCATATGTTCCTGGCGCCATATCTCCCTCGTTTCTCAGCCGTTTCTCTCGAAAATTGGTACCCGCGTTCTTCCCGCCAAGCTGACCCCGTTGAATTCTCTTTCGGCGAATTCTGTGCAGCCGCTTTCGAGATATGGCGAAGTCCGCCTCTGGAGAGGTACGAGACAACATTGGCGATAACTCGGGTTCGGAAGGTCCGATCGGTGAGAATCCTTTTGTGCCGGGCTCTCCTGTTCGTGTAGAGCCACCTTCCGAGGTTTCATGTCCACCGGCCTCACCGTTGCTCGCCAACACCTTGTTCTCCTCCTTCCTCCATTTGTGGCCAGCGCCTTTCTCCCCCGTTTTGCCGCCGTATCTCTCGCTTTTCGAGGATCCTATTCTACTCGACGAGGGCTCTCAAATGGTGTATCTTACGACGCTGTCATCATCCTGGCTGTGGAGATATTCAAAGTTTTGCTCACAGGGAGCACTCTGGACTGTTTTGCGTGTTTCTCAGGAACGGACGGGCCAATTAATATGATTCCTTTTGCTGCGTGTTCTCCCTTGTGCCCTCTACCGTCTCCCGCGGTTTTGTGTCGACAGCCTGAGCCGTTGTTCTGCAGCGCTCTCCCTTCCCTCCTCTGCTGTCTCTCGACGTGCACGCGCTGTATCTCGTTCGTCCCATGGTCGTCCCTCTCGATTTTTTGGCACCATACACTACTCGATGGGGGCTTTTGGACAGTGGGTCACACGTTGTGTCTGCTTCAGCGGTTGCCCGGAGGTTCAACTTTTGTGGATGCGAGCGGTTTGCAGGTATCCTAGGACTGGCTGGACCTCAACTGAGGACAGTTGGTATCTAAGTGATGGGGAGATGTAGGGAATGGGTTTTCCCTACCAAGGGATTTTATTTTTTATTCTTTGTTTCTCATATTCTTGCTTTCCAGTTTTTTTTATTATATGTTTATTACCTTAGTGCGAGGTTTTATTGCTTAGTCAGCAATTTTTATTACCTAGCCTGTACTTACTTTTCTTCGAGAATGGAGTAATGAGTTATGAGCGAGAGTTTCGAGTTTCGAGTTCGAGAAGGTTGCGTGTGGCCTTCTTCAGTGTTCAGACAGCCCCAGACAGCTTCAGACGTTCTCAGACTGTGTCTCTCACCAGACTATAGAAGCCCCTTTGGAAGATCTCCTCCTCTTCAGATATCACTACTCCCCCCCCAGTCTCTATCAGCTTTTCCTACAACGGACGACAGCAGCGGCCAGCTGTGTCGAGTTCTTGACAAACATAGTTGTGTATGGAAGGTAGAGGGTAGTGTAAGTTGTTGATTGGGGAGACGTGTTGATGGACACAAGCAACAGAAAGTGTTGTGCACGATGCGGTTGGGCCGACACGCGATAACTTATATTTCCCACAGCTTGCCGGCTTCACTACTTCCCAGGCGCCAAGTTAATGTTGATCGAGCACTTTACAGGCTTACTGATTGGAATATGTTCTGTTTATGTCGACATGTACGTTGATTTCTTCAACCAAGGCGTATGTAGTGCTGTATTGTATCTGCGCGGCTGCACCATGGTTGAACATGCTATACTGGTGTGGATCTCTGTCATAGTTAACCCCTTATGTTAGACGGCCAGAGATATATTGCATACTTGTCAAAGATACATCCAACCTGACACATGTACGGCAGTACTCCCATTCTTTTCCACATTAGCCATGATAACAGTCCCCTACTACCTGACATTGGGAGTGGATCGTCGTGTACATCAGTTGACCAGTAATCTATACTGTTTATGGGCAGGCCACAAATCCAATGCCACAACTGCTATCATTATAGATGGACCCTGTCAATGTTGGTTGGCATAAGATTGCGAAGCCATGTGGGCATGAGCCGCGATAAAAACCTCTTCCATCACATCTTTATCAAGGAACTTCATGGTGTGAAGTGGACTGTCATGGAGTGGCCCATCCATTAATTGTCTTGCCGTCATATTGTGACTAGGCCCGTTCATGAGTTATGGATTTTGACCTGATATCTTGGAGGGGCCCATCCATGAATTGCATGGTCTTCCATTCATATCATGGTGGGGCCCTGCCTTGAGTTGTTCAGCCCTGCATCATGTTTTTGATGGGCCTGCCCATAGGCTGTGCGTCTCACTTCAAATGAGAGACTGGCCCGTCAATGGGTTATGGACTCCTACCTGCTATCCTCGACAGGCCTATCCATGAATTGTGCGGTATTGCCTTCATATCATGGCCAGGCCCATCCATGGGGTATGGATTCCTACCTGATATCTTGGATGGGCCTGTCTATTAATTGTGCGGTCTGACTTTCACATCATAGCCGGGCCTGTCCATGAGATATGCCCTCCCACCTGATATCTTGGACGGGCCCACTCATGAGTTGTGTGGTCCTAGCTCATACTAAGGCAGGGCCCGTCCATGAGTTATGCCACCCAACATCATATCATGGACTGGCCCGTTGTAGGGAAAGTATCCTCCCTACCAGGATATTTCATTTATTTCATTGTTTTTACTTACTGATTTGTTTTCTTTTATCTTTTCTTATCTTTTTACTTAGTGTTTGCGCGCGTTGTGGCTTATGTAAGCCCGCGCAAGTACTTCGAGTGTATGGCACATACTTAAAAAAAAAAATAACAGACGAGCTACCCCAGACGAGAAGCCGGAAATAAGACGAGACAGACTCGGAATTTTAGTTCTCCCTCCCCAGACACTCAGTAGACGTTATCTTGGGTTTTATTTGGATTTCAGGGTGCATTTTTTTCAGTCTTTCTGCTTACTCCTTGACTCCACACCAGGCAACTCAAGCCTCCTGGGTCGAATTCACCCCCCTCTCTTGCTAGGAGACTTTGACCTATTCCTAGGGTCTTTCACACTCATCTCTACATCTGGAGCCCACCGCGAGGGGGCTGTTTTGCTTGGTGACCCCATTCCTCCCCCTACCTCTGCGCTTGCACACGCGTTTTCTCGAGAACCGACGCGCCGGACCTCTCGCTCTTCTGGACTCTGATTCTACTCGACGAGACCTTTCGAACGAGGTCTTTTTCGTCGCGTCCGCTGCAGTACTTCCGGAGATATTCTTATTTTGTGGAGAAAGGCTCTGTAGGACGAAAACTGGAATAACTCAGGACTGGGTGTGCCGTTTTTCGTATTTCTTCGTTCGCCCACTTCTCCTCGCCCGCCTCTACCATCTCCCGAAGTTCCATAGAATTCCGTCGAGCGGTTCTTCCCCAGCGCACTGCCGTCCTCCTCCCCTGCCATAGCTTAGCTCCCTGGCACCTCCTGGTCGCGTTTTAAGCCGTTTTGAGTTGTAGGAAACCCTTCCCCATCATCTTAGAGTCAGTTGACCACCCCTTCGAGACGCTGTCAGCCCATTCGAGACTCCCAGACAAACCTGAGCCCTTCGAGACACACTTGTGACACAGACGCTTCGTTAGACGCACCCACTTCATTCATAGACGTAACCAGACGTTATATCATCATTTTTCTTGCGCATATTGCAGTCGAGCGAGGCTGCAAATTTGAGAGTTAAGCGTTCGAGTCGCGACAGTGACTAGCTTCGGTTTTGGTGGTCGAAACCACCTTGAGACGTATCATACAGGGTTTCTGCATCCTCCTCCCCCCTTCGTGGTTCGTTGCCACACCCCCAATCCCCCATAGACGTTTGAGGTCACATCGAGGCGACCCCATCTCTTCGTTTTACCCTTCGAGACTGACTGTTGACAGTCGAGGCTCACGTTTAACCCTGGTACTGCTGTCAATTATCAATTACGACGTGATATATATTCTCTTGAGCTTCGTATATACTACTCATGATGGAAGAAGCATCCAGACTGTCTCGAGCCCCACTCGAGTCCCCCCCGGAGTTCTTGGGGCAGGCCGAGGACTTGCCGTGTTACCTCGAGGATGTAGCGGAGTATGGTAAGGCCCAGGGCGCAACGGATACCTCGTCACTCATCCAGTTTGCAATTGACGGAGCACCACCCCACACTGGAAGGCTCTGGAGCTATCTTGTGGCCAGCGCGCCAATCTTCGAGCGATGGGAGAACTTCCAGGTGCTCGTGACTCTCCAGTACCCTGAGATTGAGCCAGTCAAGGATGTCCTCGAGTACTTCGAGGAGTTCTATACCTTCCTTGAGGGGACTCGTCGCAGCGAACTAAGCTCAGTTGCAGCTCTAGGGGACTACCTTCGTCGTTTCCAGGTCTTGTTCTTGGCCCTGGTGAGTTGGAATGTCTTGGAGTTGAGCCATCGAGGCCAGCTATTTCTTCGAGGCCTCCCACCACAAGTCGAGCTCGAGGTTTCGAGGAGGCTTGCATCCAGGTACCCCCTGTTCGACTTGGGCCGCCTGTGGCCTGTCGAGGTCATTGTTTGTGTCACAAAGGAGGTTATCGAGGAGGGGGTAGGCCGCTCACCCCCTCATCTAGTTTCGAAGGATGCCTCGTCAGCTCGTGAGTTCCCCGAGGAACCCTCTCAGCGCGCGCACTCGCCCTCGCTCAGTTCCCCATCAGACACCCCTGTGGAGTACTCTCGGTCTCATTCTAGAAGATGCTCCCAGGGAGAGGCGCACTCGAGCTCGAAGCTTCCCCCTCGTTTCCCCCTCGAGGCATGCCCTCGACCATTGAAAACTCCCCCCCCTTCCCCCGAGCATGCTTTGAGCAGCTCGTCCCCTCGCCGAGTCACTAATGCAGGCTCGTGGCACACTGTGGTTCAGCCATGGTGGTGTGTCCCGGATAAGCAGGCGGGTGAGTCGGCTTTGAACTCGCTTCGAGACTCGAGAGAGGACCAATGGTCATGTCCACATCGAGTTGACCATTTGGAGAGTACAAAGGTTTTCCCCCCTCATTCCCAGTTCATGTCTACTAGGGCTCGTGACCTCGGTGTTGCCTCGACTCGCCCTCGTCAACCTTGTGAGTCCTCGAACACCCCCTCGAAATGCTCGTCCCGTCTTGTGCCTCCCTCGAGGCACTCTCCTCGTCCTGTCCCCTGTCGTGGGTCATGCCTAGGGAACTCGTTCTTGCTTCGAGGGACCCCAGCCTCGCTGTCGAACCCTGCCCCTGCGAGTTTCGAGTCCCTTTTGAGAGTGTCGGCTCGCTCGCTTCCCCTTCGAGAGGCTATGGCTTCGAGCAGGTATCCCTCTGCCTATCGAGAGGTCCCGAGGCGCCAAGTTTGGCCTCGAAGATTTGGTTTTTGTTTCTTCTGTGGTTGTGAGGGGCACATTCGAGCGCAGTGCCAAGTTTTTGCCTCGTATCTAGTGGCAGGAAAGTGTGGGGTGGTTCGAGGTCGCGTTGTGCTACCTACAGGTGAGGAGATCCCTCGTGAGGCACTCGGGCGCACATTACAGGGTCGTTTGGACTTCTGGGCCCTTGCTCGTGGCCCAGGAGGGTTGGCTTCTCAGTTACCTTTCCCCCCTTTGAGTACAGGATCAGTCCCACCTCTCGCCACCTCTCGAGTTCGACCCGAGATGTCTCCGAGGCATCCTTCGAGGTCACGAACTACCCAGTCTCCTTCGAGGCTCAAGTGGTCCCCTCCGAGCTACCCTCAAGCTCCCCCCGAGCTTCGTTCCCCCTTCGATTCACCCTCAAGTCGCTTTAACTGCATTCCCCCTTCAGCTGAGTAGTAGTTTTGTTTCTTTTATGTGGTTTGTTTTGTTTCGAGCTCGCATTTTCACATTTCTAGCTAGAGTTTTGTTTCGAGGATGATACCCTTGCCTCGGTTTATGATACAGCTTGGTAGGTGATGACTGGGGACAGTCATTATTTAAAGCCACCCTCGGATGTAGGGAAAGTATCCTCCCTACCAGGATATTTCATTTATTTCATTGTTTTTACTTACTGATTTGTTTTCTTTTATCTTTTCTTATCTTTTTACTTAGTGTTTGCGCGCGTTGTGGCTTATGTAAGCCCGCGCAAGTACTTCGAGTGTATGGCACATACTTAATAAAAAAAATAACAGACGAGCTACCCCAGACAAGAAGCCGGAAATAAGACGAGACAGACTCGGAATTTTAGTTCTCCCTCCCCAGACACTCAGTAGACGTTATCTTGGGTTTTATTTGGATTTCAGGGCGCGTTTTTTTCAGTCTTTCTGCTTACTCCTTGACTCCACACCAGGCAACTCAAGCCTCCTGGGTCGAATTCACCCCCCTCTCTCGCTAGGAGACTTTGACCTATTCCTAGGGTCTTTCACACTCATCTCTACACCGTCCATGAGGTGTGCAGTCCTATATCACATCATGGATGGGCCAGCACATGAGTTGTGTTTCCCTACCTGATACCTCGGATGGGCCCGTCCATGAATTGCACGGTCTTATCTTCATACTATGGCTTGGCCTGTCCATGAGTTATGCCCTCCCACCTGATATCTTAGACGGGCCCGCTCATGAGTTTGCAGTCCACTCATACCAAGGCATGCAGGCCCGTCCATGAGTTATGCCGCCCAACATCATATCATGGACTGGCCCGTCCATGAGGTGTGCAGTCCTATATCACATCATGGATGGGCCAGTACATGAGTTGTGCTTCCCCACCTGATATCTCGGACGGGCCCATCCATGAATTGCGCAGTCTAAGCTTCATCTCATGGCTGGGCCCGTCCATGAGTTATGCCCTCCTACTTGATATCTTGGACGGGCCCGCTCATGAGTTGTGTGGTCCCAGCTACCAAGGCAGGGCCCATCCATGAGTTATGCAATCCTACCTTATATCTTGGACAGGCCCATCCATGAGTTATGCGGCCTGACATCATGTCATGCATGGGCCAGCACATGAGTTGTGTTTCCCTACCTGATCTCTCTGACAGGCCCGTCAATGAGTAGCGCGGTCCTACCTTCTTATCATAGCTGGGCCAGCCCATGAGTTGTGCAGTCCTATCTGCTTTCGCGGACAGGCCCGGATATTTGTTATGGCATTTCCGTGGCTGTCTCAAATGGGCAGGCCTGTCTATATGTTGCAGATATTCACTCCATCCCTTACTGTTGGGCCCGTCCATATGCTGCATTATCCAACTGTCGTGGGCCCGCTCATGTGTGGTGACATTCCTCCTGCACCTCTTTGTAGGGCCCACTCATTTGTTATTGACACTTTTGTTACACGGGCCTGCCTACTTGTCATGTAATAATTAATCTGACGGGCCCGCCATGGGCTCTCCATAAGTGTTGGCATTGTGGCACGTGGGCTACTCATATGTTGTGACTAATGTGACTACATGGGGTCGCTATCTCTTCATACAAAGTAGATACACTTAAAGACAACAATTGGCACACATGGAGAATCAGAATGCAAAAATTCTTATGCCTGCATAAAGTCTTTAAGTATGCTGAGGGGAGCTGCCCGAAACCGGAGGACGACTCCACTAACAGTGCCGAGATATCAGCGTGGGAAGAAGAAGACCTTATCGCGCAAACCCTCATATTGACAAATATAGATGACCAACAGATGGACCATGTTATGCATGCCGAGACAGCGGCACAAATGTGGGAAAATCTAAAGATGGCTCATCAAACATGTGGCGTTCAAACCGCTCTCATTGCAAAGAGGGAGTTACTGAATGCTAAGTGTCCCGAGGGCGATAACATCGCAATGCATATTAATAAACTCAAGCATATGCAGAACGACCTGTCAGCTATGGGGAAACCAGTCCCAGACGACGAGTTTAAAGATATTCTATTATTAAACATGCTGGAGTCCTGGACAATGTTTACCACATCATACATGGCAGGCCAGATTGCTGGAAAGGGAGTTGATTCGGTCACAGTCGAAGAACTCACAGTGGTACTAGTAGATGAATTCAAGTGCAGGCAGGGTACTCCACAAGAACAGACATTATTTACTCAAAGGAAAGTAAATAATAAGCAGAAGGAGCCTACCAAGTCCTGTAGTATCTGTGGATGCGATAATCACACTACTGACAAGTGCTGTCATAAGGGGAAACCCAAATGCGGCTACTGTCAGAAGTTAGGTCACACGGAAGACAACTGCTGGAAAAAGCACGGCAGGTCGCCTAAAAAGGTTAAATCCGGGCAGGCTAATTTTGCCACCATCACGGAATTACCTACACGTGATACACAAGATGACGAGCAGGTATTACACGCAGATGGGAAATGGACATCTGACAGTAGTAATACTAGTACATTGATGCATTCAATGTATCGTACAAAGGAATAGACGAATGCGTTGAATGGTACACGTGGGTAGCCGACTCAGGGAGTACAGCACATATAGCAAAAGATAAGATACTGTTTAGGGATATGATCCCTATACAAAAGGTAATCCGGGGTATCGGTGACCACACAATCACAGCATATGGAGTTGGGACAATCATGCTACAGGCATGAATAGGTAATAGAACTTCTGTCATCACATTGCAGAACGTACTATATGCCCCCGACGCTGTACATAATTTGATTTCATTAACGCACCTCGATAAGGAGGGTGGCTCCTCTGTTTCCGGGGGAGGAAAAATGAAATTATATGATCAAAATAAGAATCTATTTGCTATACACTGCAAGCATTTCACAATTTTTCATACCAAAGTATGTTGAAAAAATTGAAAGAAGAGATACTCTTTTATTTGGGCTGTGTTCATGGAAAAAATGCAAATATAATATTTTGTTTTCTTTGTCTTTTCTGTAGAAAAACATGAATTGATGGTAGTGTTGATTAGCTTCTACACTAATGGGCATTACCATCAATCAATTTTTTGTGGCAAGTCATGCAAAGAAAAGAAAATATTATTTTTGCCTTTTCTCTGTGAAAACACCTGTCAAAAAAGAGTATCACTTTCTTCAATTTTTTTCAGCATGTTTTCTGAAGAAAAATTGTGAAATGCTTGCAGTGATAGCTAATATACAGGATGGAATATACAAACTACACGTCCGCAGGTATGAACCTGCAGAGCACGCATACCAGGCACGGACTTGGGACGAATGGCACTGGCAGTTTGGACATGTTGGAGTCAAGGGACTCCAACATCTCCAACAAGAACGGTTAGTTGATGGACTCACCGTAGTGCCATCGCCAATCATCGACTGTCCCGCCTGTATAGAGGCTAAACAAACCAGATTACTGTTCCCAGAAAAGTCCACGCCAAGAACAACAAAGCCGGGTGAGATGATCCACACTGACATGTGGGGTCCAGCTCGAATGGAAGCCCTAAGTGGGCAAGCATGCTGGTACATATCTTTTATCGACGATGCAAGCTGATACTGTGAAGTCCGGTTTATGGTCAGTAAAGGAGAAGCATCAAGTAAACTAAAAGAGTACCTTACTTACCTCGAATGCCAACTCGGACACCGCACGAAGGTTGTGCGCACCGACAATGGCAAAGAATATGTCAACAATGAACTACTTACCTGGTGCCGAGCGACCAGCATCGACCTCCAAGTCACTGCACCCTACTCACCTGTGCAAAACGGTGTTGCTGAATGTTTTAATCGAACATTGGGAGAACTGGCTCGCACCATGAGGATCGCAGGAAATGTCCCTGCGTTCCTATGGCCCGAGGCGATCTCCCATGCAGCATACATTAGGGAACTGCTCGCATACACGAGCGTTGGTGGGGGCAACACCATATGAACGGTGGATGGGACACCGTCCCAACGTCTCACACCTCCAAGAGTTTGGTTGTCCTGTGTGGATTATGAATGAAAGCATCAGTATCAATAAACTTGATGCCAAATCCACCAAACTCACCCTCGTGGGTTTCGTGGATGGTCCTCGCGCTGTCCGTTTTTATGATGCTCACACGAGATCTGTGAAGACTTCACATAACTTTCGTTTCCTGAAAGATCCAGTCAGTACACCTAATGCTTCACCCACCTTGTCAGACGGTATGCCGCACGAGGGGGAGTCGAAGCCCGAGGGCATGGCTGACGGGGATGCGCTGGATACCAAAGGCAATGAGATAGAGTCTAAAACAGATCAAGAACACGTCAGTAAACGAAGACAGACAGAAGACGTTAGCAATACTCACCAGAGGAAGAGCAAAAGGCCCAGGGTAGTCAAGGACTACCGGGCACTCAACGATCCTATGCCTGAGTTGTCAGATAGCGAAGGCGACAACTCACCAGAATCATTTCAAGACCCCGACGAGGGAGTACTCGAAGACAGACCTGTAGAACAGGCAGGGTTAGTGCATGCAGCACTAAATGAAAACGGTACCTTACCTGACAACCCGAGATCGCTGAAGGAGGTGTGTGACTCACCCGAATGGTTGGAGTGGGAAAAAGCTGTCAAAACAGAAATAGATCAGCTACACCGAATGGGGACATGGGAACTGACAGACTTACCAAAGGGTAGGATGCCAGTGTCCAACAAATGGGTCCTCCTTCGAAAGTATAATAAAGAAGGAAGATTAGAAAAATACAAAGCACATCTAGTAGCAAAGGGGTACTCACAGATACTGGGGATGGACTACATGGATACATTCTCACCAGTAGTGAGGCTGGAAACAATAAGGGCAATAATAGCATTAGCGGTTTCCCAGGACTGGGAGATCCAACAGATGGACATAAAGGGGGCTTACCTAAATGGCAAGCTAAAAGAAGAAGTCTATATGAAACAGCCCGAAGGCTTCGAGGACAGTACACAACGCGTGTGCCAGCTAATAAAAACATTGTACGGGCTGAAGCAATCCAGAAGAGAGTGGAACATCGAACTGAATAGACAGTTAGTGCGAGGCAGATTCAAGTGCCTATGGTCAGATCCCTGTGTGTATGTCCGGCAGACAACAGAAGGAATAGAAATCATTACCATATGGGTAGATGATCTCTTACTGTTCACGTCAAGACAGGGGCTTATGACATCATTGAAAGCACAACTACAATCTATGTTCGAAGTTACCGACCTCGGAGACCCAAAGAAGATAGTCGGTATAGAGATTACACAAGACTGGGCAAAAGGAACTTTATTAATAAGTCAAACCTGGTACATAGAATCTATACTACGGGTGCAAGGGCTGGAAAGTGCAAACAGTGTAAAGACACCTGCAGACACGAAGGTTCAGATGTTCCCAGAGCAGGAATGGGGGGAAGCAACTAACCAAAATAAGTACGCTTCCCTGATCAGATCTTTGATGTATGCCACGGTTGCCACATGGCCTGACATCGCCTACGCCGTAAATAGACTGGCCTCATTTACAGCAAACCCAGACCTAAGACATTGGGTTGCGGCCAAACAGATACTGAGGTACCTACAAGGAACAAAGGACTACGGAATAATGTATTGTGCAAAGAAAGGTGATACTGCTACCCAAATATTCCAAGGGTATGTAGACGCAAGCTTTGCTAATACTGAGAACCACGTGTCTGTCATGGGCTATGTATTCTTAGCTCAAGGGGGAGCCATTGTTTGGGGCTCGAAGAAGCAAACCTTAATCGTGCTGTCAACAACCGAAGCGGAATATGCCATGCTGGCTAAATGTACTCGAGAGTGCGTATGGCTACGAAAGCTATATGCAGAACTAGGGTACAGACAAATAGAGCCTACTAAGATACTGACAGACAGCGAGGGAGCCAGAGCTCTAGCATACAATCCTCAGTTTCACGCCTGGACGAAACACTTCGACATATCTCATCACTACACACATGAGAAGATCGACCAAAAGAAGGACAAGATTTGTCATTGTCTGGACAGGTACCAAACAGCAGATATATTTACCAAAGCGCTACCTAGGGACAAGCACGAGAGGCATACCCGAGAGATGGGTATGACCCTGGCTTGAGGGGGAGTGTTGGTATTGCGAAGTAGATACTGGCATCTCGTACAATGAACTCCAAGGTAGCTGAATATTCCATACTGTAGTAGACTATTCTAGAATAATGTTCTCACACAGTATAAATACCCGAGCCTACAGGGTGAGGGAAGTAATCAATTATCTTATCAATAATTCTCACGATCGAGCCTATACTCTACAGAAATGTTACACTGACTTTGCGTCAGGGAGACTAGATAACGATGGTCAGCATATACGAGAGATCCGTTGATCTGTACGAACTCGCGATTGGTTTAGGTGAATTTTCCTGTGGTATTCGGGATCCCGTTCCTGGATGAATGAACGACCGGTGGTGATCACTGATGTCGTCGGGTCAACCGTCCCGCGTATCGACCGTCAACATTGACTCGGAGTTATCAACAAGCCATGCAGTAAAGGCTTTTGTCGGTCGTGTAAAGTAGCACAATCCTTGCGTGTGCAACCATGGGTCTATAGTAGCTGACCTCTCCTGAGCTTCTTGAACACTGCAGACAGCCCTTTTACGAGTTGCATGATGTGACGGGCGCGATTGATCTCCACGTCCCAACTCGGTTCCAGCTACGAGAGAGTCCATCAATCCTACTACACCTTGCTGAGACTAGCAACAAACTACCAGATCACCAAGACATAAGGTGAAACATACAAAAGCGGGGTGGGGTCGGGGTGGGTTCCACTCCGCCTCTACAGGGGGAGTACCAAGTGTGTGCGGGTCGTATATATAGGGGTAGCTACCAGATCCGAAATCCACTGGGGCGGGAACGACTGCTCGTCGCCCCGCACGGCCGCATCGTTGTTCGATCTCTGAGGCTATAGATTTACCACACCTGATGCCCCGGTTGCTGACATCCAATTCCTGCTCTGGATCAAGAGATGCGCTAGCATCACATACCTCTATCCAAAATCAACCAGACAACACCGAACTCGCAGCTTCTGCATCACCTATCAATTGAGACAAGTGGTGATGGGGCTCTTGACCTGCGGCTCCTCAGCTGACTTCTGCACTTTGCCCGTGCCCTTTGGCATTCTCCACACCTTGCGGTGTAAATCAATGCCTCCCGTTTGTGATCTCTCTTCGCCAGCCTTAAAATGAGCATCGACCGTCTTACATATACCCTGTAAAGTCGTGTAGGGTCCGTTGTATCCCAGGCCACCGTCAGAGGGAGAAAGACGTACCCTGGTGTCATCGACGATCAGATGCACGGTAGAGGCTGAAAACGAGGATGGTTGTAGTTTGATGAGATCCCTACCGAGCGACGGTAGGATTCGAGCGATAGCACGACCAAAGACAGAGTCTGACGTCGAAAGTAAGGTTTTGGAAACGTAAAGCACCTCGATGATGTGTGCAAGGGATAGCATAAGGGTGGGAGAACAGCTTGGGAACTTGCACTCGCTATCCAGCGTTGAAAGACCGAGGTACACGTCCCCAGCAGTGCACGGCGGCCCCGTATCCGTAATGGTAAAAGCTTGACCACCAATATCTGGGTTCGCCCCTCCTTTCTCCAGCTCGATCAGTCGCTGCTCATAACATAAGTGTGCCAGTGCGCAATTCTCCACGTAAACGTAGGATTGCAGGATGTTCTTACGCCATGTCGGATTAAGCTTGCGAACAAGGTACGAACCGCACACAATGTCACCACCAGGACCGAAAACACCGTTTCCGGGCCGGATGCAGCCAGTTCTTAAGATGCGAAGTCCCTCCGTCTGTGATCCATCCGCGGCTCGAACGGCTAGTTCGCCCAACCTCTTGGACGCAGCGTAGTTGGAGAAAAAGTGCTCGTGACGCTTTGGTATAAGATTGTCGTCATCGTCGAGGACTTGGACAAAAAACTGGGGTCGTGTCTCCCATGGCCATAGCCATAAACGCAAGCGCCTGACTGCAACAGCTGCTGAGGAGGTGTAAATCAAGATGCTAGCACCGATATCCTTTGAAGCAGTGATAACGTTCTTGGTACCCTCGTGGTTGATATCCCTTGAGCGGGAGAAAAGCGCAGGAATTCGTTCGTAGTAGCGGATGGCCGCTGCAGAATGGAATACAGCTATTCCCTCATCATCGGTGCCTTCCTCGGGCCATGGTGCTCGAAAAGCATCTGAAAGGGCTTTTGCGTTAGAAATATCGACCCTGATGAACGTGACGTGCTGGGCTCTGCCTGTACGCAAATCAGCACGTGTGGGTAATCTGATGTCCAGAACACGGATTCTCTTAGGATTTTCTCCCCGCTGCAGGAGCTGAAGAACGATCCAACCACCCAGAAAGCCTGCCTATTGGGAATCAATATGAGTAATGACACGTCGCAAGACCGAGGTGGTAGTAAGGGGCACGAACCCCACCGACTACAATATACCGCCGACCGGTTCTCGGAGGCAAAAGATGGTCAATACGATCTGGTTCTTCTTGGTATTGCTCGAATGCATCCAGCACGCCTTGAGCTGTAAACCTGAGCGGTGAGAAAACCTTCGCGTCTTGTGGCAACTGGGAAAGCTTCCTGTCGTTGAGGATAACATAGATAAAGGCTACGATCGCGACCACCGTGGAGCCATATAGCAACTGAAGTACCATACTTTATACTTGTCTCCGCTCGCCTTCAGTCGTAGAAAGTTTAGCTGAACTTCAGCTGTACTGCAAGATCGACGGTCGTGCAAGTCTTCTGTGCCGCAGAGATGCAAGTGGAGCTGCTAAGGCTACCAGATAAGCCGTGATCATGATATGTGGCCATGAATGGGTAGATTTCTCATATCTAGTAGGACAGCTGCTATTCCGGTTAGAGCAGCACATGGCTAAACGTCAACGATACCCCACTAACGAAGTCCCGGAAATAGATTCCCAAGTTGGCAACGTGCCGTAGACTTGACACACTAGAACCCATGTATACGTAGCCTTACCTCATTTCAATACACCAAATAGTGCATGGACAGCACGCTTGATAGACCGATCTTTGATCCAAAAAACGCGCGGTGGGGGTACAAAAAGCATGGGAATAAATATGGAGATGAGTTACACCATTGACAGGCAACGCCGGAGGAAACACGGACAACGCCTTTTTACAAACACATCGAGAATGTTCCGACGGCCTGTACAGTAACTTCTAAGTTCCAAAACGAGTGAGATTAGTTTGTATAAGTGAGCGGGCACCACTATGCCTAGGATGGATGTCCCTTACATACCAATCGGGGTGCACAATATTGGTGTGCCCGGTAGGTCTCCGGACTCCTTGTCTGCAACAAGCGAGGCACTGTACCGTGCCGGACTACTTCGGTGCTTTGGCCCACTAGGGCAGTGCTAAGTGGAAATGTTACACCTGACTTCGCGTCAAGGAGACTAGATAACGATGGTCAGCATACACGAGAGGGAGAGTAGGTAGACATATGTTGATCTGTACGAACTCGAGATTGGTTTAGACGAATTTTCCCGTGGTATCTGGGGATCCAGTTCCTGGATGGATGAATGACCAACTCCAATGACAGTGATCACCGATACCGCCGGGTCAACCGTCCTACGTATCCACCGTCAACATCGAGTTGACAATGAGCCATGCAGTAAGGGCTTCCGATTTGTCGGTCATATAAAGCAGCACAGTCCTTCGCGTGTGCGACCGCGTCCGCTTGTTTATACTCGTTTGAACTTGGTGTCCCAATTCGGTTACTGCAGATACGGGAGCCCATCAGTCCTACCACATCTTATGCCTCGATTGCTGACATCCAATCTTTAATGCGCAGTCTGCCCACACTGCACGCCGCACCTCTATCAAGATTTGAAACATGGCCCACAATTTGATGAGACATTCGTTGCAATATTTAGAAATTGTTATTGAGGTACCAATGCTGGTATGGTTAGGAGGTTTCAGTGACACCCCAATAACGGGAACCTTCTCACATCACCATAAGGCAGACAAGTAATTCTGAATGCGTACAGGATGATGTAGATTAACCTCTGGATTAGGTGGTGTACTACATAGCAGTACAATCACATACCACCTTCTAGAATCAACTAGTCAACACCGAACTCGCAGCTTCTGCATCACCTATCAATTGAGGCAGGTGGTGGTGGGATTTTTGGACTTGTTGTTCCTTGACTGACTTCTGCAGCTTGCCTAGGCCCCTTGGCATGCTCCAAACCTTGCGGTGTGAGTTGACGCCGCCCGTCTGCGACTTCTCTTCGCCGGCTTTAGCAGCCTTCAAATGAGCATCCACCGTCTTACATATCCCCTGCAAAGTCGTGTAGGGTCCATTGTATCCAAGGCCACCTTCGGAAGGAGAAAGACGCGCTCTAGTGTCATCAAAGATTAAATGCACGGCAGCGGCTGCAAACATGGATGGTTGTAGGTTGACGAGATCCCCACCGATCGACGGTAGGATTCGAGCGATAGCACGACCAAAGACAGAGTCGGACGTCGAAAGTAAGGTTTTGGAAACGTAAAGCGCCTCGATAATGTGTGCAAGGGACAGCATAAGGGTGAAAGAATAGTTTGGAAACTCGCACTTGGTATCCAGGGTTGAGAGGCCGAGATACACGTCCCCAGCAGTGCACGGTGGCCCCGTATCCGTAATGGTAAAAGCTTGACCTCCAATGTCCGGATTCGCCCCTCCTTTCTCCAGCTCGATCAGTCGCTGTTCGTAACATAGGTGTGCCAGGGCGCAATTCTCCACGTAAACGTGGGATTGCAGGACGTTCCTAACCCATGTTGGATTATACTTGCGATCGAGGTATGGACCGCATAAAATGTCACCGCCAGGACCGAAAACACCGTTTCCGGGCCGGATGCAACCAGTTCTTAAGATGCGAGGTCCCCCCCTTTGTGATTCATCCGCGGCTCGAACGGCTAGTTCGCCCAACCTCTTGGACGCAGCGTAGTTGGAGAAAAAGTGCTCATGATACTTCGGTATAAGACTGTCATCATCATTGATGACTTGGACAAAAAACTGGGGGCGTGTCTCCCATGGCCATAACCAAAAACGCGACCGCCTGACTGCAATAGCTCCTGAAGAAGTGTAAACCAGGATACTAGCACCGACGTCCTTCGAAGACGTGATAACGTTCTTGGTACCCTCATGGTTGACGTCCGTTGAGCGGGAGAAGAGCGCAGGAATTCGTTCGTAGAAGCGGATGGTCGCTGCAGAATGGAATACAGTTATTCCCTCATCGTCAGTACCTTCTTCGGGCCATGGTGTCCTAAAAGCATCTGAAACGGCTTTTGCGTCGGAAATATCGACCCTGAGGAACGTGACGTCCCGGGCTCTGCCTGTGCGCAAATCAACACGTGTGGGTAATCTGATGTCCAGAACACGGATCCTCTTAGGATCTTCTCCCCGCTGCAGGAGCTGAAGGACGATCCAACCTCCCAGAAAGCCCGCCTATTGAGAATCAATATGAGATGACACGTCGCAAAGTCAAGGTGGATAAGAGGCACGAACCCCACCGACTACAATATACCGCCGACCGGTTCTCGGAGGTAGAAGATGGTCAATACGGTCTGGATCTTCTCGGTGTTGCTCGAATGCATCCAGCACGCCTTGAGCTGTAAACCTGAGAGGTGAGAAAACCTTCGCCTCTGGTGGCAACTGGGAAAGCTTCTTGTCGTTGAGGATAACATAGATAAAAGCTACGATTGCGACCGACGCGAAGCCATATAGCAACTGAAGCACCATACTATTTGTCTTGGCTCGCTCTGGGTCGCAAACAGTTTAACTGAGCGTTAGTTGTATCGCGGGATGAGTTTGTGCAAGACTCTGGTGTGCTGTAGCGATGCAGTAGTGCCACTAATGCTACGTCACCAGACAAATCGTCATGATTTGCGGCCACGGATGATCGACATATTTAGTTGCCCACGCTAGGTGCGGTGTCAGGGACGTTGGTGGATACATAACAACGCTTTTACCAATAATCGAGAATGCTCCAAAGGTTCGATATTCAATCTGTAAACCGCTATCTCACTAAGCACCGTAATGGACCGTGACAGACACATTGGGATTTACCGAGCATTCCGACAATTCAAAAGCAATGCAGATGCTTATAATTCAGTCCTCTTGCTGATATTTGTACGTGGGTCCGACGTATCCAAAATAGGTGAGTTCAGTATGTGTCAGTGAGCTGGCACCATGCCTAGGACGGATGTTCGTTACATACCAATCGGAATGCATTGGTCTGGCGGTAGTCTGCAACAAGCGAGGAAATGTATCGTGCCGGACTACTTCCGACCGTGCATTTGGCTCACTAGGCAGTGCTGAGTGGAAATGTTGCATTGACTCTGTGTCAAACAACAGGAACGTTGAAAAGCCACAGCATGAAACTGCAAGGTGGCACTTGTTGTAAACGTTACACTATTGATTCTACGCTACTCTCCTGTACCTGCAGACTCATTTATGGCCTTAATTCTGTGATGGCTCGCCAAGTTAAAACAGCACTGTAGGGAACGTATGCTGTAACTTGGCCGTCGTGCAGATAGTCTGCTGGGTAAAGGTCAACGTCATCGTTTAGTTTTACTGACTTGTACACTGGCGTGGCACTGCCATCGCGTTCTTTTATTTTGAGCTCTGCGATATCAGGGAATGAACCTTAACTCGGCCCGTAGTCTTCGGCTTATGCGACGGCTTTTCAAGTTACCGGTACGATCAGTGCACCTGCAGCGTCCTAGTTTCAGAACGTTCTTGTGGCTAGACCCTACAGAGTAGCCAAACGTGGCGAGTACGGTGTGGCGTGCCAGCTACCGCAAAGGCTGTAAGTATCACCACAAAACCAAAAGAGTTAAGACAATGGGGGCAACGATTTGGGAGACTGTCAGGAGGATCCAAGGAGTTTCAACTTGCTCCAACGATTTGCGTCGTGTCCCCTGTCTAATGGTCAGGTATCCGCGAGGAATAGGATCAACAGTGGATCGGCTTTTATTGACATCCGATTGACCCGGTCTACATGTGCCACTGATGTGGTCAACTCCAACGATACGAAGTGGTCGTGGCCAGCTACCTGGACTGCCCGGGGTCCCTGTGCAGCATATGAATCGAAAATGCATCCGCTGCCCTTTAAAGACGGACGAATGGATCCCCTTTATGAGGTCAGTTGTCCATTGGTTTCAGCATGCGTGTCTATCTGTTGCCTCTGACGCGCCGTGCGGTGTTCTCTCCCATAGAGACGATCGTGTTCTACTCGGTCGTTGGAACCCTAGCCTACTTCTGCGTCCTGTCGCACATCAAACACGCAGCCGTCACCGTTCCCACTTTCCCCTATTCCGCGCGCTCCTCTCATGCTATTTTCCATGATGGAGAATGGCTCGTTGTCGATGAGGAACGGTATAAGGAGCGCGTAGCCTCTCCGGGTTCCCGGTCGGTCGAGCTCCAGCAGGTGATATTCTCTCCACATCCCGCTTCGATACAACCTATAAACATGGCAAGTTGTCCTACATAGTCCGCGGAGCGTGACAGTTATCGCTGACACTGATGCCTATTTAAGACATGTGTTGGACTCTCGCTCGATAACTTGACACACTATATATCTCATAACGTCCTGACCCGGACCGGCGAGAATTATCCATCACTGTGCTACTCCGCTGGCAGCTCGAGTGGTGGCCGTCGATGTTTTGCCAAGTTGTCGCGACAAACACCAGAGTCGTGGGCTTTGACATTGTCATTTGTGACCGGTGCTCGGAAACCGTTTATCGATTCCTTGAAAACGCTGGGGACCTTTCCCAAGGACCAGTATGGGTTTCAGTATTTTGTCGAAAAGTCAGTCCCCAGCTGCAACGGATAAAACCGGAGGGAACAAGTGGGTGACGCGTGCTGCACGAGTTCTCGCGTCTCGCTTCGGAGAGTCAGTCAAGGTAAGTTTATGTTCTTGTACGCGAGTTTCCGATAGATATTGAGCCGGTACAGAAAGCAAACTTACTCGACGTTCTGTTTATCCTTTCTGGGTACATTTTCATGTTTGTCTCCTTCACCCGACTTTTATTCCGTTCGCGCGCATTGGGATCCAACTTCTGGCTCAGCACAGCCGTCGTCTCTTCGGCCTTCCTCTCTTTCCTGCTTACTTTACCGTTGTCGCACTACCTCAACATTCCTCTCGATCCGATCAGCCTGATTGAGGCGATACCGTTTCTTGTTTCTACGGTGGGCTTTGACAAACCCTTGCGTCTCGCCAGCGCTGTCTTTAACCACCGCCATCTTACCACTGCGATCAATGACCACCTCCGGCAGAATGCAGTGAAGCCGGCTGGGGAGGTTGTACTGGAAGCCATGGATGAATGTGGTAATACCATCCTATGTGAATATACCCTCGAAATCGCGGTCCTTGCCCTGGGTGCCAGGAGCAGAGTTGGTGGTTTGCAGGACTTCTGTGCACTGGCTGCAATAATGTTGACACTGGACTGTGTCCTCTTTGGATCGTTGTACCCTGCTATATTAACTATTATGGTCGAGGTAAGTCGTCATCACGTGGGATTTGCGCTCTTCGGATGGACTCGTACTTGGCAACCTACTTACACGTCATCAGTTTTCCATTATTAGGTCCGACGAATTGAGACTGTTCGTATCATGAGGAGGTCTCGTAGTTCAAACGACCTCACAACTGAGGGTAGAGCAAGCTGCTTGGTACGCGCAACGCAACCACAGCGGGAAGATAGTCTTTGGAACAGAGTGTCTATCGCCATTCTTGGAGTGAAGGGTGCTATGCTGAAGCATAAGGATGATGCACCAACAAGTATCAAACAGAATCCAGCTGCGCGTTTGAAACTCCTCCTGGTGAGTTTCCTAGCGGCTGATAATTTGTCCGTTGACTGATTGCAATAATAGGTCTCGACGTTCCTAACCCTCCATTGCCTCAATTTTACGAATACGTTGACAACGTTCACTGCTGAACACTACGATTCCACTTATCTCGCTCCTTACCCGATAGAAGCTCGCAAAGTTGACATCACTTCGCCAGCTGTCATCGAAATGTTAAGGAACTTAGAAACCTTTCACTTTGCAGAGGCCAAACCCAGCTCCAGAGATATCCTCGTTCAGATTGCTCCACCGGTGTACTCCCTCGTCGTCCCTCCTGCCACAAGTACTCCACCTCCCTCCTTGAGAAGTGGCGAGATGATAGAAAATTTTATGACTGCCTGGACGAAGATCGTTGGAGATCCTGTTTTGTCGAAGTGGATTGTTCTCCTTCTCTCTTGCAGCCTAGCGCTGAACGGTTACCTCCTCAAAGCCTTGCTGAGGGTGTCATCAGAGGAATTACCCCTCCGAGTGTTAGGTTTTTGACCGTTGCTGATACTAGGGCGGAAAAGTCGGATGACAAGGAATCCCCGGAAACTACCACTCGCGAGGCACTCCAGTTCTCTAATAGCAACGAGCCCGAGCATATCGTTGACGCCACGAAGAGAAACTTTTCATCTGATCCCCCATTCTTTGCTCATGATTCGGCACCCATGGTTGCTCCAGTAGCTATCCGCGGGATAGGGAAAGCTCTGTCTCGGCTTTCCTTCTGGATATGAAGCTGAAGATTCAGTCAGGTTCTGACAGAGAAGAGGAATCCACCAAGATGCGTGCTGTGCGCTCGTTGGAGGAATGCATAGATATCTTTGATAATGGTCCAAAGCCAGTGCAGCGTGCACTGGCGACTCTCAATGATGAAGAAGTCATTCTTCTAGTACAGAATGGCAGGATTGCGCCATACGCCCTAGAAAAAGTCTTGGGAGACCTGGAACGGGCCGTAGTTGTTAGAAGAGCGTTGATCTGTGAGTCAATTGGTTAGTCAGTGACTGGTTTCTGACATGCCTGCCGCAGCTCGAGCGAGTACCACTAAAACGTTGGAATACTCCGACGTTCCTTACACCGACTATAACTATTCACTCGTGCTCGGTGCTTGCTGTGAGAATGTTATCGGCTATATTCCGATTCCTCTCGGTGTTGCAGGACCCCTCGAAATCGATGGCCAGCAGGTCCACATTCCCATGGCCACTGCAGAGGGTACATTGGTTGCGTCTACTTCACGCGGATGTAAGGCTCTCAATGCGGGAGGGGGCGTAACTACGGTTCTCACGCGTAGTGCCATGACACGAGGTCCTGCGATCGATTTCCCGAATATCACTTCGGCTGCCGAGGCCAAGGGATGGCTGGATTCAGACGAGGGTTTCAATATCGTCCGAGATGCTTTTGAATCCACATCCCGGTTTGCCAAGTTGCAGCGGCTCAAGACAGCGATGGCTGGACGTACACTGTTTGTACGCTTCGCCACTTCTACGGGCGACGCTATGGGCATGAACATGATCTCCAAGGGAACAGAGAAGGCTCTGGAAGCGATGCAGAAGCGCTTCCCGGGGATGGTTACTCTTGCGCTATCTGGAAACTATTGCACAGACAAGAAACCTGCTGCCATCAACTGGATCGAAGGGCGCGGAAAGAGTGTGGTGGCCGAGGCTATTGTTCCAGGAAAAGTCGTTGAGAGTGTTCTCAAGACCACCGTCGAGGCCCTTTGCAATTTAAACACGAAGAAGAATCTCGTGGGTAGCGCCATGGCTGGCTCGATTGGCGGTTTTAACGCTCATGCTGCCAATATTCTCACCGCAATCTTTCTGGCCACTGGACAAGACCCCGCCCAGAACGTGGAGAGTTCTAATTGTATAACACTCATGGAACCGTATGTGTACCCGCCCTCGTGTCTCAGCCATGTTTCGCTGACACATGCCGTCAGAACTAATGCCGGGAAAGACCTTCTTATCACGGTATCGATGCCTTCGATAGAGGTAGGGCACCGTCGGGGGTGGCACAATCCTGGCCCCCCAAGCAGCAGTGCTCGAGATGCTCGGCATCAAGGGGCCCCATCCAGCCGCTCCCGGACACAATGCAGAGCGCCTTGCCCGCATTATTGCTGCAGCCGTCATGGCAGGAGAACTCTCATTACTCAGCGCACTGGCTGCTGGTCACCTCGTGCGCGCACACTTAGCGCACAACCGCTCGCAAGCGAATACCCCGGATTCATCGAGGCCCGCGACGCCGGGCCCCACTGGCAGAAATCATAACATATGCCAACAACGAGCTGCAAAGAGTACGGTAGCGCTGCCCCGGCAGTCTCACATCCCACTCACATTGTCCGCTACGCCATCACCGCCACCTTACTCGGTTTCAGAATCAAAGGCGGTGCAATGAACATTGAATTACCCCCTGACTTTTACTTGTAGTTGTCGCTACCTGTACAACATTATGATGTTGTATTATTTACTCAAACCAGTACTGTAGCATGATCCGTGTCTTAATTGATATCCTTATTGGTGTTTTACTTCGGCGACTGCTTCTCGGTTGACATGTTTCCACATTAAACCCCCAGTCCCTGAGAAGGCGGTCACTGAACACCGTACATATCTTGAACCAGCGCCTGGCAAACAGATCCGGCACTATGGCCTTCCTCTCCAGAACCAGGATCCCCTTGCGCTTAACTGGGAGCATCACTGGAGAGTTTGCCCCACGCAGGGCCCGATTGCTGCTCACGCTTTCTTATGTCAAAGGGCCTGTGGACCCGCCATTGGAGCACAGGACTCTTCCGGTTTACTTTCGGGAAGAGATAGTTGGCAAGCATGCGGACCGACGGGCACTAATCTCCCGTCAAGAGCGTCCGAGAACTCATGGAGGACCACCTTCTCCAAACATGGGTGTTTGCAGTCATCTCTCATGGGACTTTCAGGAATTTAGCAGACACATTGATGCAACAGCGAGAGGTCTCGTTTCTCTCGGTGTGAAGAAAGGTGACCGTGTTGCAGTCGTCATGGGCAATAACAGGTAGGATTGTCATTCTGCCGCGCCCTTATTTGTTTCACTCAACTTGAGCAGTGCGTACGCACTGCTGCAATGGGCATGTGCCAGCGTTGGTGCCATCTTAGTTACTCTCAACCCTGCATACCGTCTACCCGAACTCGTAGGTGTTCAATAAGTTCCTCAAGAACGAGATCACCCAGAAGTGCTAAGGTCGAAACTCTGAACATCGCTGGCGCGTCTCACTTATTCGTTGTACCTCGCATCCGAACGTCACAATATGTACGCGGATTATGCGCCGCATATCCAGATCTACGACACTCGGTGCCAGGTAATATTCAAGCAGCCGACTTGCCTTCTTTGCGAAACCTCGTTGTGGTAGACGATATGCCCGACCACGGGGAGTATCTTAAGGAGATTGGTGATATGAAATGTGCAGTTGATTTTCGTGAAATGTTAGTTTGGCTTGAAGATGGTACCGAGCAACGACGAGTGAAAGAACTTGTCGACTCACACCACTCGGGTGAAGTCATCAACCTACAGTTCACGAGGTATGTCTTACTATCCATGGACGAACCCATGTACGTGACTGTCAACAGTGGAACGACGGGCAGGCCAAAGGCCGTGTCGGTAATACCATCCTGTCCCTCTTTACGTAGCCCGTCTGAGCTCCTCGTTTTACCCAGTTGACTCACCTGAATCTCTTAAATAACGGGCTCTTTACCGGCCGATGCATGCGCCTCACCGCAGATGATGTTTTGTGTGCGTTGTTTTGTTGTGAAATTGTAAAACGCTAACATATCAACAGGCAACGTTCCACCGTTATTCCATTGCTTTGATGAGTCTTACGTCCACCCATTTTTGGTGGGACTTGAAGCTCACATCTTCTATACGTCTAGTGATAGGCAACCTAGCTACATGGTGTCATGGGGCCTGTGTTGTATACCCCTCTGCCGTTTTTCACCCCGAGGCGATTGTTGATGCAGTCGTGCAAAACCGCTGTACGGCCTTGCACGGCGTACCCACGCACTTTCTCGGCGTGTTGTCAGAAGTGCAGAAGCGGCAACAGGGAGGAGAAAAGTTGGATCTGAGCTGCCTGAGGTATGTTCTCGTCATGTCGGTGATCATATACAAACCATCTGGTAGGACCGGCGTTGCTGCTGGTTCACCAGTACCCATCGACTTGATGAACCAAATCATCAACAAACTGAACATGGTTGATATCACAAACGCGTACGGAATGAGTAAGCTTTCTTTATTTGTTCATTGTGGTTCGATCCTTGACTTCTTCGCACTCCTAGCTGAAACGAGGTAGGTTGCCCATGCGACATGTGGCAACAACTCTGGTTGATTCTGTTAACAGCCCTGTATCATTCCAGACCACGCCGGCGGATTCAATCACCAAGCGTGTGGAGACTGTGGGTCGAGTGCAGCCTCACGTGAAAGCGAAAGTCATCGACCGAGAGGGAGAAATTGTTCCTGTTGGGACACCCGGTGAAATATGTGTCACAGGTTACCTGCTTCAAAAAGGGCATGTACAATTGTCTGGCTTTCGCGTATGCTAGAATGATTAAGTATTTCGGTGTTTTCAGGTACTGGGGAGATGAGGGACAGACGAAGAAGGTGATGCGTGCAGACCGCAAGGATCCTTCCATAATGTGGATGCATACTGGTGACGAAGGGATCATGGATGAAGACGGTTATTTGAAGGGTAAATCTCTTCCACTTTCTTTGATAAACAGCGTCTGATTATCATCATTCGTGTAGTCGTTGGGAGAGTGAAGGTAAAGTAATGATAGTCCATGCTCCATCACTAGTGCTGAACTTTCGTGCTAAGGACCTTATCATTCGTGGTGGAGAGGTCTGTGCTTTCGACACGCGAACTTATTTCCGCTGAATCTTTCTTCAAGAACTTGTTTCCAGTTCAAATTGAAAATGTGTTAGTAGCACATCGATTCATACGCGAGGCCGCTGCTGTCTCAGTCCCGGACGCGGTATACGGGGAGGTTGTCGGTGTATGGATTGTCCTTGAGGCCGACGCGACAATGACTAGAGAAGAAGTGCGAAAAGTCGTGTTGGACGGAATGAACCCACAGGTATGATGCTGTCCATTACGCCCGTCCGAGATTTTGAATGTATACGCCTTAGAACGCCCCTGATTGGGTGTGGTTCATCGGTGAACCTGGCACCTGCGACGGAATTCCCAAAGACAGGCAGTGGAAAAGTAATGAAGCATGTCTTGCGAGAGTGGAGCAAGGAGCTCGCTCAGAACAATGTTGGCAGGATATCCAAGTAGTTCTATGTACTTATATACCACAGTTACCCGTGCGAAATTCCTATTGGCTCAAAGGAAAATGGGCCGGCTGTGGCGTTTCCGTGTCGTTGGACCTGCACACCTCGGAGCACCCACGTACGACCGCATTAATGACTGCTTCAAAGCGAGTTCGTATTTTCGCCACTGAAGATGTTGCCAACCACAGGTCTGCGGGCAGTTGTTGGGTTGTTCTTCGCGGAAAGGTCTATGATGTGACCGCGTTCATCCCTGACCACCCAGGCGGCGAAGACTTCATTCTGAAGAACGCTGGATCCGACGTGGAGAATATCATGAAGGACAGGGACTTGCACGCCCATTCAGACGCAGCGTATGACATGCTGGAGGAGTACGTGATCGGTCGTTTGGGCACGCAGGCGACGACCGTCAGTGATGGTGTGTACGTTCTCCACTCTTGCGGACAGCTAACTTGAAATCGATCAGACTGGGAAGCTGCTGATGACTTCAAGCCCGAAGACACAGATACAGCTGAAGACTTTGCCAAAACGCAATTCCTCGACTTGCGGCAACCATTGCTTTGGCAAATGTGGCAGGCAAATTTCAGGCTTGTCTTCTTCGCGTTGTTACTTGAATGAACCTAACGAGACCTGCAGTAAATCTTACTACCTCAAGCAAGTTCACCAACCGCGCCACTTGAAACACTCGGCACGCCTGTTCGGTCCTGATATTCTAGAGGTACGGAAGCCCTCTAGAGACGGTTCGTTCTGCTCTGACCATCTTCGCTAGATGTTCACCCGCACGGTATGGTATGTCGTACCTATGGTATGGCTACCCATAGCCATCAATTTGTTTGTGCGCTCGATGCTGCAGTTCACTATGCCCTTACCGTCGGTTTGGGACAATCCGGTATACCCGTTCTCCAAGCTATCTTCATTGACATTGGACATGTTCATGAGTACTCTGCCGTTTTTTTTCCTTGGGAATATTATCTGGACGTTACTGGAGTACGGAATGCATCGGTTCCTCTTCCACATCGACGAGCTCTTACCTGACAAACCCGTCTTTTTGACACTGCATTTCTTGCTACACGGTATCCACCATTATATGCCAATGGATCGGTGAATCAATTCCGTCTCCTTCCTAATCAATGCTGACGAGGGTTTCAGGTTGAGGCTTGTCATGCCACCGATCTTGTTTGCAATCCTGCAGGCGCCATTCACTCGTCTGGCGTACATACTGTTCCCAATTCCGGTCGCCAATGGCATAATTTCTGGCTCGTTCACTTTCTGTAAGTGATACCGCTCTGGCACCCAAACTACCCCGATTGACGACTGCGCGTGGAAGATGTCATTTATGATTGCATGCATTATGCGTGAGTACGGGTTCGAGTCCTCCCTGACCCAGTAGCCGACCTATTGTAGATTGCACCACACCATGCTCCCAACCTACATGCGCGAGATGAAGAAGTACCACCTTGCTCACCACTACAAAAATTTCGAACTTGGCTTTGGGGTTACGAGTGCGTCTCTCACCCGTAACATTCTGTAGCTAACTCGTGAACGGTTTAACAGGCAAGATATGGGATTACGTCTTTAACACTGTCCTCCCTGTCTGAACTAGGTATATCTGCGCCCCTTCACAGCGTTCTTCATATATATCGTATTTGCATTCCGTTAGCTACATTAGAGTTTTTGAGAGATAATAGAACGGGCACCACAGTTTCTGGTCTTTACACTTGACTTATCCATCGACTTGCAATCCATATGAGCTGCACCGCCACCACAGCTCAAGCTCAGACTTATTCAAGCACTTCACATCTTCAATGCAATGCCTCTTTCTGCGGGGAAGGCGAACTTTGGTGTAGATGAGGCGTTGTTGTTGAAAGCTTATAGGCTACCTAATCTTAACCCCAGGTATGTTCTTCTAAGTCGTAATCAGGCAGCTGGTCCCACCGAACATTTGCAGTAAATGGGAAGAGATTGATTACGACGCGGAAGACGTACCCTCCGGCTTCCTGGCCACGTCGGGGACAGACAATGACGGTGACCCTCTTGGTCTTGGTGCTGTCATCGAGTGTGCAATAAGTTCCTTTCAGCTTGTGCACAACCGCTAACGACATGCAGTCTTACGGGTCTAGATGCGGAAACACGTATGGCTCCACGTCGGTTATTCCATCTTCTTCTCATTCTTTTCCGAAGGGTCTGCGGTTTCTATTAATTCCAAGGCCTTCGATCCGAAGGTCTTCCTGTCCGTCGCCCACCCCAATGCTGCCTACCAAGACCTTGCAGCTGGTATATCGAACCTTCAGAACTCCATAGAAGCACGCTCCGAACAGATACGCATCCTCGTTGAAGATAATTTCGATCGCTTCGTAGCGGTTAAAGCTTCTACGGACTGGTACGGGTCAACAATGAAACCTTTTTGGTTGCTCATGCACCCGATAGCCCTCTACGCCGAGATGCGGGAAGGTTTACTGTCTGATTCCAGTGAACTCGCATCAAGACCACTGACAGACTGCCTAAAGCGTACTGCTCACCTATGCCAGCCCTCTTTTGAAAAGCACTCTAACAACACTTGTAATAGGTGCTGCGGTGAAGGCCAATCAAGTGTTTCTCCCAGTCTTGGAAAATTCTGCCAAAGCTCAGAAACTACGGACGACGCTCTCGGTCTTCGAGCGATCCAAATTCTTTTTCAGCCTACCCGGCACTCTCGTTGAGTGTATCGAAGCTGTTCGTGTTCAGAGTCTAGTTTCTTCTTGTGTTCTTCTGCTGAGGGCTCATCACGCAGGGAAAGTACGAGGCTGCCCTCCGAAATTACAACAAGGGCAAGTTTTTATTGGATGCGAGGCCAGGGCAAACAATACCCGTAGAGTCTGGAGAAGGCAAGCCCGTGTCCTCTGCGGAGTTGCAACAGAAGCGAATTTTGGAAAGGGTGTGGTCCAACGTGGAAAAAGTCATGTCAGAAATGAAGTTGCAGCTATTATCCAAACTTCGGGAATCCGGACGCAGTGCTGAAGAACAGGAAAAAATCATTGAGTTAGTGATGCCTGAGGTGTTTATTCCAAAGGAAGCTAACTTGTTACCAGGATATTACTGGAGTTAAATCCCTCGCAGGATCCTATCTGGACGTATTTTGATAGTCATCACAGCCATGTCTTGGACAAAATGAACGCAACATACCGCGCAGGCTTGGCCAACGTCAGAAGTAAGATCACTTCACGACTCTGAGGCTAAGTCACTGACCATCCTTGAAGCTATTTCGGAGCAGGATTCGCCGGACACCAGTGAACCTGATGTACTGAATCCATCATTAGCATCTCAGCTAGGACTATGTCTGACAACCCTGGATAGCAAGCAAGCTGACTTGACAATTCGTAGGTGATCTCCTATTCGCTTCGATCCAGTTGACTTCATTCCCGAATAGCTCAGGGAAGAGGTCATGAAGCTTGGGAGACTATCTTGGAATTGGTTAAAAGCCTTTCAGAGGATTTGCTATCTTCACTACCGAACTTTTGGAAGATTGCCAAGGGCTTTCTGGACGGCAAGTTCAAGAAAGTGGGTTCTTATTTTCAGGTTTTATGCCTGAATACAACCAAGATAACAGCCTACTAGCTCCAGACGAAGTGCACAGCAATGCAGACAGATGGCACTAGACATTGTAAAACTATACATCAATCTCCTTTCAGAATTTTTCATCCTCTCTGAGGCTGCTGTCACCTCACCAACCAACTCTGACGGAAAATTACCACCCTTCATCCCGGTTCACTCGAATTCCGTGACATCAGCCCATTATATCATAAAAATTCTTATCGAGATGCAGGATTGTGCCAATGAAGTAACCGCTATGGATATCATCAAAGAAGCGGGTGTCAGTCTCAAGGGCTTTATGGAAAGTGCTCGATGGAAATTCACCGTAATGCTTATTCGGGCTTGGTCACGAGGTATTTATTGTTCCCTTTCTATGAACTTGTGAACTGAGTGATGGGTGTAGATGCAAATTTATTGTATCACCTTGAATCGTGGACTCCGTCTATGACGGACTCATCTGTCACCCAGTACATGTCACTATTCGAGATGCTCCAACGGCACATGACGTTGTCAGCACTGAAGATAGCTGGAGGCGTCGATCTGATGACTACGGCATCCTCTCTGCGGACTATTCAGCAATCTCAGCTCCCTTCCGCGTTCACTAACAAGATCACTAGAGCGTTTTTGGATGCTGTCTATGCGTTTCTAGATGGCCTGGTCCATCTCACTTCTAGCCATCTTCCAGTCACTGGGGAGCGAGCTGCCACTCTCACTAGCCGATCATCCGACTTCCGTGATGCGGTAAGTTACATTTAGGAGGTTGGTCACAACTTCTCACGCGGATGGATAGAATACTCGGGTGCTACTTGTGCTCTCCAACTTTGCGTACCTTTCATCTACGCTCATTCCAAACATGATGTCTCAACTAGAAAGCGTATTTGGCACGTCTGCGGAAGCGGATCGCAAGGTTCCTATTTGGTAATCTATTGGCGGGCCGGTGCTAACAGCTTCTTCCAGACACTTGTAAAGGTCGTACAGGAGCTCGATAAGACCCTATTCGACGGATATGTTAAACCAAAAGCTGCAGTTGTAGCTTCCATTCTGAAAGAAGGTATTCTGGACCCCGACATGGATTGGTATGAGACTCCACAACCGACAGGTATGACAGTTTAGGCTATTTGCGATCATACATAGATTGTTCATGCCGCATCACAGAAATCCGACCGTATATGTATAGGGTACTAATGACTCTTGTTGGTATCCACGCTCAAGTCAGTCACATCGCGGAAGGTTTGTTAGACCGCGTGATTTATGCCCTCGTGGATGATGCTGCGGAGGAGGCCCTGCGATCATTCCAGCAAGTGAAACGGTTTGGGATGGGCGGGATGTTACGTGTATGTGTCATCCATTTGGCCCTGTTAGTCTCCACGTTGTGAAACACGGCTCTATCAGGCTACACTGGAGATCGAATTCATGCATCAAACCCTGGCTCGCTATGTATCACCATTAGCTGCCAAGACACTCTCGGAACTATACACCAAGATATCACAGGCCTACGCTCGACGTTTAACTGATGATAATCTGCAGGGTAATCTTGATAGCGTGAAGAAGATACTGGCAGAGAGCCGTCGGGCAACGGGTATCGAGTTCATGTGCTTTAGGCAGCCGAAGAACAAGAGTAGCTCGAAATCTACTGGGGGGAAGTCGCGAGCGAAGGGTACAGAACGAACTACTGGGGAGCGTCGACCCGTCCTACAGACATAGTTCATTAATCTAATACGCCCACTCATGTACTGATCCCTGGCACCCGGGCTTCTATCCCTTGTGTAAGGCCCGATGGGAGGTATCCTGTTGAGATTCCGTTGTACACATCTTGTTTTCGTAGTTATCAGGGAGAGCCTGTATTTGTCGTGCTGACACTTGGATCCCAACTTGCGCGACGGAGAGTTCTTTGATACATTGTTTCAGGTCGCCAATCGTGGAGGGTCTGCGGGAGAAGCAAGATGCAAATGGCCTGTGGACAGTAGTTGTATGTGAAGACATTAGCCTCAAGGTACACTGCAGAATGGGCACTCGTCCCGAGTCCAGATTGGTTTTTGCCCCGTCGCAAACCATTCCCCTACCTACCCTCCCAAACCCCAACGGCTAAGGTTACTTACTACGGCTAGAACGGTTTCATTAATTTCTGGAACGGCGGTTGATGGCGACTCAGGGTTTGTTTTGCTCATCGCTTTAGCCACTTTACCGCATGCTCGATGTTAACGCATGTACATCACTGGCGCTCGTTACCGATGAGTCAGTCTGTAGAATTAGGTATACTCCCTGGAACGAGCGCCAAGTCTGGCACCTAACTTTAGGACTTCTAGATCTGAAATCTGAGAGATGGTGAAGTCGTGATGCGCCCAATATCAGCTGCAGAGTTGCTTTGTAGGGCCAGTTGTCTCCCGGTCTCCCGAGGGTTCTGTGCGGACGATCGTAGCCAATCAACGTAATCGGTATTTTGCTACTTATCCTCTACTATTTGGCTAATATGCCGCACGTGTCCTACCAAGGTGTAGCAGTACCGCCCCGTGAACATGGTATACACGACTCCCCGTCTCTGTTTTTATTCTTTGCTACTATGTGACGTGTTTACATCACAGGAGATTGCGGCGAGCAAACTTGGGATGAGTTTGATGGTGTGCGCCTATTGCACATGGCGCAAGCTAACACCGGGTGACCTTGCTTACAGCAAGGCGTCTTGCATGCTTAATCGCAAAGATGACATGCTGCAAGCAATCTATTAACTTACCAAGTTTAGCTCTGAACCTTGTTGCTGTCGATTGAACTAGGTTTCCATTCCGTCTGTCTTCCAAGGGAAAAGGTTTATATACGCGCGCTCCCTTCTGGCGCCATTGATGGTCACCTTTCCGGTTTCTCGTTCATCCCCTCATCCAATTAACGCCATGGTACACCATAGTGTCCATGCGGCTCTCTCCAGTCTTGGTGGTGGAAGGAGGCGTTCGAGCAGTACACAAGATGATACTTCGAAGCTAAGGACACCAATACCTCCGTGAGTCTGCTTTTTCATCTAACCGCACTCAAGAGGATCGGTGACGTGTACTCAGTTACCGCCATGCTACACCATCTGCGCCGTGGCCATGGATGGACTTCGACATAGATGAGAGCGCGGTCGGGCCACTCTCTCCGGGCGGGTCGGCGTCCCCCAGTAGTCGTTGGGAAAAGTACCCTCAAAGTTTATTCAAGAATTGGACTCCAGACCAGGTCGAGAGAAGCAAGATGCTGACTAACTGCTCAGATTCCCAGCCTTGTTCGATTTACAACGTAGAAGTGAGGGACGACGGGCATTTCGACCAAATTGCCGGAGGAAGAACTATAACCGTCACTGCTGACAGTGCTAGTTATCAGGAATTTTGGGATGAACTGCAGCAGCCTGTGAGGATTGTTCGAGATCTCGCGCTAATCGATCAGCTGATTTGTCTGCCCTGCAAAACAGCGATCTGAGGGCATTCGAATCCGGGCATTTTTCGTCGACAATTTATCCTTGCATGTTTTGAAGATGCTGGGAACAACGTGAGTTTACTCTATTGCTTCCTCTTACTACAGCAAAACCTTCCCATCAGTTTTAATATCGAACCTTTTTTCTTCTCATCGTCGACGAATCGGATACCCTCGCGATATCAAGAAGACGCCAAGGCTGGATATGGAGATCGTCAGTATATTTGTGGCTTCATTTCAACGCATCACTTACATGCCGTATAGATATAACCGTCACTCTCCCGTTCATTAGTACCATGCGGAAGCCTGATAGTAGACTACCGAATTTTTCATCTGTCGGTTTGGCTAATAGCTTGCGAAAGCCTACGCACGGTACGTCGTTTTCGTGCAGACAGAATGCAACTGTGACGTCGTGTTTCTAGAGGTTCTTGAAGTTCATAACCAAGCCCCTCTAGAGCTAAGTGGGTCGACGAAGTGTTTCTGACATAACTACCCAATGCTGACATTCCACCGAACTCTAGCGCACGGAGTTTTACTTCAAGATCTTCTGGCTATTCACATGGTTCGCAGAAAGGATTCCAGTACTATCATTTCTTATCACCCGATATCCCACCTAAAGGAGACATCCGCCAAGCGTCTCCAGTCGCTCGTGCAAAGAACCGGGGATAGTGTTTATTGGTCCAAGCTTTTTGAAAGGTCCAGAGACCCGACGTTCGTCTTTCTTGCAATACTTTGGTACCCGCTGTATGCGTGGGATGAGGCATTTGAGGTTTTATATCGGCATATTAACAAGCTGGTAGGTGTCACGACCGTCTGCTTTCACGTCTGCTTAATGGTGCTTCAGGAATCTCAAGTTTTAGGAACTAATGACATTAACCTGACGCGAGAATTGCACAAAATGCAAGCGTACCTGTTGCATTGTCAGCAGCTTCTCCAGGACTTCCACAAGTCCGTCGAGTTCGTAAAAAATACACCAAACCCAGCGATGGACGACGAGGAGGACAAGGATTTCTCTGCGCAGCTTTTGGCGAGGGAAGTGGATAACTTACTTTCTGAAATTGGCCGCCTAGAGGGTCAAAGAACTATACTCTCCGATCGTTTGAAGAATGTCATGCGGCTGGTTGGTGCTCGTTCAGTGTGTAATTTCAATTATTGACATTGGTTATCAGGCCTTTGCAACCGTGAACATGGAAGACAGTCGAGCTATGAAAAGGGTATGATAGTTGGTTATGGTTGGTTTGGTTGCTTACAATTCTTCTAGATTTCGTACCTCACGATGATTTTTTTACCTGCGAGCTTGATAGCAGTAAGTACATTACGCAGTCATATTCGACCATGTGGTAACTGATTCCATTCCCTAGAGTGTCTTCGGGATGAACGTTGCGGAAATCAATCCCGGTACTTATGAAAATTTAAGCCACTATGCTGAGGCCACGATCGCTCTCACTGCTCTGACCGTGTGGTTGGTCATTGCTATGCAGACGGAGAGCTCTTTCTGGCCGAAAGGTAGCGGGTGGTGGCGGCGCCTAGCATGGCCAATATTTTTTACTACTGCTTGCATCAAGGAATCGTACCTGCGACAGCGCGGTGCATCCCAAACAACCGAACAGCCGGCCATGAGTTTTGTGGTAACGTCACCAGGTTCCTGGACGCAGGACGTTGTATGACGTTTTACGGGTAGTGTATTTTACGGGGTTTTGCATGTACTTCGGTAGCCCAAATGTAGCTGTAGCTGTGTGTTCCTTTTTGTGTCTCGCGCTTTGTGGACACATGGAAGCTCGACGACCTGGCCAGCACACTTACCCTTCAATCCTTTTCCAAGGATCGACCAGGTTACAATGGACAAGCGAGCAGGTGCTTGCCCCTACGTTGGTTAGAACGCGTGTATACTGTAGTTACTCAACGTTCCCGGCTCCCTACGCAAACGGTAAAGAATTCTTCATAGACTTAATGCTGCATACCGTGATTCATTGCGCCGATCCCGAAGGAAGAGAGCTTGGAGACGTGGCGGTACCAGATGTTCTTTGACTGGTTCTCTGCGAACATGAACATCCTCATGTTTGTGCTCGCACCACAGCTTCAGTAATGGCACTGTCAATTGTCCATCTTGGCACAAGTACTGTCATCCCGAACATGTTCGCATCCGTCGTCATACTTGCGCTTGGCCATTCCCGCGTTCGTACCAACTAGTCTGTGTCGGTTTCAGCGCTAAAGGCATCCTGGTGCACGATATTTCCTGATTATGGTCTCCCCATACCACCACCCAGAAGTTTCCCTGTCAGGAAACTTAGTGAGTTAATGTGATGTTGTTGGTAGGCCTTGCATTTTGCTCTACACGTATCTCGGATGCGTCACCGCAAGTGTAAGTCTCATCGTGCCGAAGCTTATTGGGTGTGTCTGATGGGCGTCACCACTTAGCTGGGCAGCTCCCAGTGTGCCTGCGTGAAACGCTGGTATGCAGTATTCGACCGGCGGCTTCGGAAGGCTCCTCACTTTACTAACTGGATTCAGCATACCAAGTGCCTACGCACTGTACATGTATACTTGCAATAATTCGCGCTGGGTGTATATTTTGATGTCAGCTGAATTTGATATATATCAGAGACTCGACTGCTAATCGACAATATTTATTCCTCTCCAGTCTCATACCCATTACAGTAATCGGCGCAAAGACGTCTTGTAACATGTTCATGGACATTCTCAGTATTCATTGCACACTCATCGCGTACCCTTGTGTTTAGTAAGAGCATTCTTACGTGCAATTGGGTTCTGGAGAGCGGCTTTCGCAGAGATTGTTCTGATTCAACATGTATTGTTCGCCGCGCGTCGTTCACCAAGGATGTCCACCCAATGCCATGGATCGAACATAAAAAGGTCATGGAAGAAATGAGGTTACCGCGGTCATCCAAAATACGGGGATCTGGGATTCTGGATGCAGTACTGAAGAGTATTTGCAAGGTTCGTATTTGAAGATCCGTTGGCGGGCCGATGCTTACGGCTTTTTCCAGACGATAACTTGACCCTACTATTCGACGGATATGTGCGTTAAACCAAAAGCTGCAGTTGCAGCTTCCATTCTGAAAGAAGGTATTCTGGACCCCGATACGGAATGGTATGAGACCCCACAACCGACAGGTAAGTGTGGCAGTTTAGCTTATTTGGGATCACACGTGGATAGCTCATGCCCGGATCACAGAAATTCGACCGTACATGTATAGGGTACTAATGACTCTTGTTGGCATCTACGCCTCAGTCACATTCACTACGAAAGGTTTGTTGGACTGCGTGATTTATGCCCTCGTGGATGATGCTGCGGAGGGGCCCTTTGTGCGATCAAGTGAAACGGCGGAAAGTTACGTGTATGTTTGGTCCTGTTAGCCTCCACGTTGTACTTGGATTGAATTCACATCAAATGTATCACCATCAGCTGCCAAGACACTCTCAGAACTATACACAACAGGTATCGAGTTCATGTGCTTTAGGCAGCCGGAGAGCAAAAGGAGTCCGAAATCTATGGAAGTCGCGAGCGAAGGGCACGGAACGGACTACTGCAGAGCGCCGGCCCGCCCATGGTTCATTAGTCTAGTGTAAGCCACTCATGGACTCGCCCCTGAAAGCCGAGTATCCTGCTGAGATTCCGTTGATAATGTCTTCTGACATTCTACCTCACCTGTTTGGTGCCCCGGATGTGAGGGGGGAGGTGTACATTGAGATCTAGCTTCTTCAGGGCGTGTTCGATGTTATGGCACACAATTCTAGGAAATGTACACACGTGCAAGTACTGTCGCCTGTTATGTATTGACGAGCGCTTGAGGGAGCCCTGCAGGGATGGTGAGTGAAGTGTGATAGCAGTCGAACTGTGTCAATTACTTTGTGGGTTCTTGCTATGGTCACGCCCTGTGTACGAAACGTTCTAGCCGTTATATACGTACTCTGCAGTGAGTCGATGTAACTGATATCAATGCCATCTGGTCAATACCCACATATCCTACAAAGAAATCATGACTTTAATTACTACCGCAATGATCTAGTAGCTCGAATGCGTACATACGTTATCGCAAAGATGAGTGAGCGCGGCAGGTGTTTGGCTCCGAACCTCGTTGGCAATTGAACGGCGTTTTCCCCTGGGCGCTCGTTTGTACCTTGCAAAGGAAAAAACTTTATATACACACGTTTTCCTTCTGGCGCCGTTGACCATGGTCACCTCTCTTCTTCCTATTCATCCTGTTATTCGATTACCATCATGGTAGACCGTACTAGCATTCCTGTGGCCCTCTCCAG